>JAQIXN010000445.1:0-38843 GCA_034698145.1 Proisotoma minuta
TTCAACTAATAATATTATTTCAATAAAATTGTAAAACATTTATACCACCAATTCATTGCATCATCATAATTTACAACTTTTTCTGAAACGGGATCACCCTGCTCTTCAACCATTCTTTGTTTCTTTGTCTTTCCAGTAGTCCAATAATTTATTTTTGTGGGAACTTTTCCATCATATTTTGGTAGAATATTACCAAGCTGGTCCCACAAATCTGTACTACTAATGGGTTCTCTAATATACAACAATAGTTATATGAATAATATGAATTGGTAAAATATATTAATGACGATTTACGGTATATCAACCCATTCATGGACCCATCCTGTGAGGGCTGCAATAGTGCTAAACGTTTGAATTTTTCCAATTCCAACCCCAGTATCATATTCCCAGGTGAGAGCTGCAATTTTAAACAACGCTTTGATCAAAATGGCAGGCCAGATTTCATTGTATTGTGTGATTGGTAGTCCAAGCATTCCATCTTTAAGTACTGGGATTCTGTCGTCCACTGTTATCCTTCTCCACGAACCCTAAATGAATTTTGGTCAAAATGCCCTACAGTTGACTCTCATTTGAGTAGTATTAAGAATTACCATGTAATATAGTCGGACATAATATTTTCCTATGCGATTCAAAGTTGGTTGATCATCCTTAACCCCTGCCTCGCAATCACTATAAATGTTATCAAAAGGTCTCCAAGAAGATGTAGAGCTAGTACTAGAATTTGGAGCAAAACAAATTCCTTCTCCTTCTAGCTGAAACATGTTTTGAGCTCCATAGTCATAAAGTTCTGATATCTCGCTGAGAATGAAACGAATCAAATCAACTTCTTGACAAAGATGTATATTTGGATTTATTAAATCAATCTTTGGAGCATTATTCCATTCAATAAGTTTTGGAGGATCTTCTAGAGAATCAGGTCTTATCCATTTAGTAGGTTTGATGGAAGGTGGAAGAAGTTCTCCAGTAGGATCCACAAAAAGTGGTTGCTCTTCAGAAGATTCCTGTTGAAATTATTATCTCATTATGATCTATTTTTGAAATCATTTTCAATGTTTGTTTTACTTACCTCTTCGGCGTCAGTTTCCCAAATTTCGGTTCTAATATCAGAATCATTCCATTCAGGCCATGGTGGAGTTGCCCACATTGGCAAAGTGTTCTTTGCTTCAGCGTCTTCTGGAATTTTATTAATATGCGATGTCTCCATTGTGGATTAAAATACTTTAGAGGGTTACTTTTACTCAAGTTTTATAAATGCCTAACTGCCAGGTAAAATTGATACTGACTAATTTTAATTAACTATTACTCGTCTTATAAGGCTTTAACGGCATGGATACAATAGTTTATCGATGTCGAACGGCTCCAGGTCCATCTATTCGACAAGGGATTGTAGCACATGCCATGTATCAGCTTTAATCTTAAACCATCTACAAAGAAAATCAATCATTAAATGAAAATAATATTGGTCATTGATTTTCTTACTCGATGTAAGCATTTGTTGAACCTCTGCAGGTGACAGAAACTTGTCCCATTGATGTGTTCCAACAGGAAGTCGTCGTAAAATATATTCCCATCCTACAATTGCACCAACCCATGATTCTATTGTTCTATTTAAAGTTGTAAGAAACAGAGATCCTCCAGGCTAGAATTTGTTAATAATTATTATTATTCGAAATTACAATTTGTATATTGCAATAAAATATACCTTGATACATTGCGTCATAATTTTAACAAAGGTCTCTGGCTTCTCCACATGTTCAATTGTTTCTGAAGATATCACAGCATCAAATAAAGTTTGAGGATTGTTCTTGACAAAATCTTCGATAGTTGTGCATTTGTATTGTATATTATTAGTTAACTGTTGACTCTGACTCAAATGTGCTTCTGCGACTTGAATATTTTCATGACCAGGATCCAATCCCAAAACGCTAGCCCCCAAACGCCCCAATGGTTCCGACAAAATCCCACCTCCGCATCCGACGTCAAGAATGTCGAATCCTTTCAAGGGAACTGGAGAATTTAGCGATGTCGTTGAGCCTGAAACGTTTAGAAGTCCATCTCTAACCAAAGGCACCCTTAAAAACAATGAAGATATTATGTTTTTATCATGTGATGATCATATGCAATTAACTAACTACCTTAATCGATTCATGGAGTGTAATTCTTTCATCTGACCAAAAGGGTTCCACCAAGACTGGGCCATTTTCTCAAACTTTTTCACTTCTTCTGCATTGTAAGTTGTTTCGTGGTTTTCAGTCGCAGCACCCGTCGAATTATTTCTCGATGATGCGCGTAAAATATTAAGTAAACTATTTTGTCTCGTATTTCTTAACATGACCACTGTCCTGCTGGACATGGACATTTCCACAAAATTTCGGCGATATAAAATTTCTCTGATGCTCAAAAGTTTTGAAAATAGGAATTGACAAAGTTCGCGGTATGGCTTGGCAAGTGCTAAAACGTTTTAGGACAACAACATTTTATTCAACGCTTTTAAAGATATGAACACAAAGCTTTCTTAACATAATGACTTGAGATAATCGTTGTGTATTTTTCGTGTAGACATGATAAATTCTTAATTAATATTAAATTCGTGCAACAACAAGGTAAAACAGTCGCGTTTCGTAGTTTCGTTTTTATAGCATTTGTGGTATTCATTGCAATTTTTTGCACAAGAGTTTTTGAAAAAAAGTATAATAGTCTTAATTTTTAAGTTCATAATAATTAATTGTCTGGCAGTGACAGAATTTAGCTACCTAATCATAACATGCAACTTTCAAACTGGAATCAAATGTTAAATTATGTAAAGATATCAGAAAAAGTGTCTTGAGAGTGGGAACAAAAATGATATGGTTTTGTATTTTGTGGTATTAGTAAGTACAACAATGTAGCTCAATATATGTATTATCAGTAGATGACAACAATATATAATAATTTAAAATATCTGATCAGGTCTTTGCAAAGTGAGTGTGTGGTTGTGGTGAGAAAGCTAACTTTCATTTTTGACTTGATACGTATTCACGACCACGACGCCTTCAATTGGCTTTCTTTGGAGCCGCAGCAGGAGCTGTCACGGGTCGGCTTTTAAGTCTCCAAGCGGTCGCAAGTCGAGATGCAAAGTAGATTGATGCAATGTGGACTTGGACTGCCACAATTAGAAACCCGTACCACAGAACGGCATATGGGTAGCCCTAAAAAAATTGGTTTAGAGACGTTAGATTAATTTAGATTATTGCTAATTTGCAATAATTTAGAGTTGAATATATGTATACCTGCCAGGTCTGAACATTTTTAGTATTTCTGGTGCTGAGGTAGAGATAAGCTTCTGGAAAGTAGTAGTACAAGGCGTAGACGACAGTCAAGAGAGCGTTTGCGACTGTTCCTCCAATATAAACCTGAATTAGCTGCATATTATTCGTTCGAATTGAGGGCAGTCCACAAGCAATTGCCACAAAGAAGCTTGAACACCACCAATATTCCCATTTTAGGGGCTAAAATTAAGAAATACATTTAATATATCTTTAGATTTCAAAAGGTCATTTAAATTTGCATTGCATACTTTTGGTATTTCCAACTCTTCGACTTCCATCACAAAAATATCAAAGCGGTCCAGAATATCTGGCAACAATTTGAAGAGCATGAGCAAGAAGAGGACAATGTGGACAAAGATGCACGTCTTCAGTCGCGACTTGTTGACCGCACTTGAAAAGATAACATATCATTTTAGTATAAAAAAAAATCAATTAATCAATACATATACTGGGCATATTGATTAGATTTGTGGTTTTAAAGCCATTGCCTTAAAAATTAACTAAATTACCTCGCCTGGTACTGCAAAGCGACGCGCTGTCGATGGAGGAAGTCGTTTCCGTCGGTGCCATCAACCATGGGACCACCTCGAGATGCCATGATTTTTTAAAAGCCAGAGAAAATCGGAAATTAACAGGGCGACGGTTTTGAGATCGTTCAAGTTAAACTTCAAAACCTCCCGCATTCTAAAAGAACAAACTCCTTTTGTTTTCACCACTTTGACCACTTTCTCTCCTTTCACTCATGCAAACTCCGGATAACTCTGATAACCACCTCTTATCCGGCAAAAAAAGGTTCAAATCTTAGAGCAAGGGTCTTTAAGGGCTTTTATGTTAGTTCTTAATTATATTCACTTGCAATATTCACGCCATACAATGCAATTGCATTATGAAAATTCAGTTTTAACAATTTTCCCTGGAGTAGTTGCTAAATGGGTTGCAAGTAGTAATGTGATCAAGTTTAGCCCATTAGTTTAGCTTGGGACAAAGGATGTTTTGATGTCTTTGTTGAGCTGGAGGAATATAACGCTTAAATTCTGCTTCCTTGTTCATCGATTGAACAAAAAATCCAATTCTTCGATTTTTATAACTCCTACAAAGCACTGGGTGGAATAGTGCTCTAAAATATTATGATGATTATGTAACAATGGGTATTGTATTACTAAAATAGAAGATAAAATTTGGGTGTAGTTCTTACGGGGATTCTTGCAAGATTAAACTTAAGCCTGGATTATATATTTACGAGCATGCAAATTTTTATTTGATGGGAAATTGCAAAAGAAGGGAAGAACCTTTTATCTACTATTCAATGTTAATTTTTATGCCAACAGTTCTCAATGACATTCACATCATTTCATTTGAACATGTTGACGTAGGATGCGATAATGAACTTGCACTGTCAACAGATCCATAAAATTGTGTTCAAAGTTCCCCTATTCAACCCAAAATACACATAAACAAAAGTACCGTAAATAGTAAATCCAGCCAGACATGCAAAAATATGCATATCAATAATGTGGGGAGATTGAGACTGGTTAAAACCTAAAACTACATAAAACCCAACCCTATAAATGCAACAACAACCAACAACAATTAAGAAACAACCAAGCCCAAAATGCAAAAAGTTGCAAATACCAAATGAGATTTTTGAGTATTAGAAGAAGCCAACCAATAAATTATAATGAATACATACGCACACAAAAGTTGCATAGTTTACATGTATATGTATAGAAAAAAGGTTTTTTTTTGTTTGTGGTTTGGTTTTGTTATCTTGAAAGGAATATCATTCATTATTACACTACAATAATAAATCTATTTTCCATTTCAGTCCAGTCTAGTCAGCATAGCTGATCAGACCTTTCTTCTTTTCTTCCCGTGTACGGCCAAATGCTGGGATGTGCACAAAAAATGACAATTGCAAACTTCAATCTGTTGTAATAATGGGAAGGTTGTTAATTGAGCAAGGCTGCGTCTAATACAACAACCCGCTGGCATTATTTTATCTCGTCTTGTCCGTCGACTACCTCACTCAACTGGACTGACTGGATAAAATATAAAAGCAATCAACAATTCGTGCGAATCTTTCTTTACAATCTTTTCTTTATTATAGTTGCGCATTAGTTGTTTGATTGAAGAAAGAATAGGAGTAATTTTTATATTTATTTCTCCGCAAACAAGATTGACAGGTTGTTGCATATATGCGTTTTTATTCAATTAGATCAAATTTTAAAATAAGGTTTATTTATTTATTTACCTTTTCCCTTGAATAGAAATATTTGAAATAGTTTATTATCACATCATAAAAACATTCTTTTGGTTTTGCATAAAGGTTGTTTTACAAGCTGCAATTTAACTTGTCTGTGGATTTGATTCCACCCTTTCTTTTGCCAACCAACAAGCATCAGACATTCTTGGATTTGTATATGGCCGTGGTGCCGGTTGGATTATTGAGAAAAGTTTGAAAACGTTGGCCAACAGGTAGGCAATAGTACGAAGGTATTTCATCCATAATAACAACGTGAGAGAGGTATATAAAGTGAAGTAAACCAACCACTCGCTCGCTCGCAAGAGACAAGTAAAAAGCAACCATCCGAGAGTCAAAAGATAGGCACAAAAAGTTAAGATTTAAGAATCTTTCCCATTAGTTGCTTCTAACAAATCTCACCTTGCTGTATAAGAAGACACTGACTGAGTCAGATTTTTCTTGGTACTTGTTCTATTCAACTCTTTAAGCATTAAGTTGACTTGCTTCAACTTATCTCAAGTTATTCAACGCCCTTCTTTCTTATTTACTTCAACTTGCCATCCATGTTATTTAGTCTCAACCATAAGAAATAATCTAATGCATTGTAAATTCTCTCATGTAACAAACTTGAAATCTTTCCACGCAGACTTTGCTGTTTTCCTTCACATATACATGCATGCATTTATTTTATTACTTGCTTGTGGGTCATGTCTTAACTTAAAGCTAAGCTAAAGCTAAGCTCTTCTCAGCTTGGCTTAGTCATCATTTACTTTACAATTCACATCCACGTCTCAGATTTAAGTTTTGAGTTGCCATTTACATTATCTCAATCTCAGTTGGGCTGACTGCAGAGCGAGCAAATCTTGTCTTCAATTTTGTTGGGAGACAAACAACTTTTAACTTGAGTAATCCTTCATTTCATGGCTTCATAGTTTTTATGCACACTCGGACTTTTTACCAACAGTCAAAAAGAAAGATTTTTTGGATGGTGATGATGATGGTGATTTGCAATTTGCACTATGCATGGCAATATAATAATATGTCTATATATGTACTTGTATTAATGCATGTATCCCTCCAGTTTTTCTATATCTGTAAAAAATAACATTATCCAAGTACTTATCTCGCTAAACATAGCTTTTGGATGTTTGGAATATGAAACTCTTTTTATCTTAATTTTTATTGCATTACAATGCTCCTTTAATCCTAATAATCAAATGACTTCATCTTGGGCTTTTTTATGTTTATGAAATTCAAGAGATAAGCACGATTCCTCGCAACTTCCATCCGTCCTTCCTTTGAGCCTTATTCGGTCAGTGAGAGAAGGACTTGAGCATATATGTATATACAGCTTGCATAAGGTTAAGGGAAAAGGGTCCTTTTTATTCCAATTTGAAGAAGAAGGGTCTTTTCCGACCCTTTTTGGACCCTTCCCAATCCAACAGCAACCCAAAAGCCTCCGGTTCTAATAAATAAAAGAACCCTCATTTTGAGACCCAAACTTCAAATCCTTATCTACTCGTCAAAACTATAGTTTTTAATATGAATTGCGAATTTGTCATATTTTTTAGGGATCATGCTTTTCATTACTTTCACCAGACATCAAAAGCGTTTTTGGCATATTTTTCATTCAGTTTCCAGTATTTTTATCGCTTCCCCAGCTCCAATTTTGAGGGGATTGCAGAGGGACAGACAGACGGGGATGTTGGAAACTGGGCGAGTCGGAGTTCTCTAATGACTTGCATGTCTTTTGAAAAGAATGATGATTTTGGCTCTGACGCCTCACAACTTTGAACGAGAGTTTGTCTGCGCATCTAGTTCCTTCTTTCCCTACCAATTACACCGGCTTTTTCCCGCCCTCATCAGCTGCACTTTGACATGTGGCTGGACATTTTGAAGCCTGGAAGCTCCGAGCTCGACCTTCCACGGGGGGACATGTACCCCCGACTCCATTTTGTATCCAAGTCATTTCATACAGCCATTGTCTCCATTACTCAACATTCAACGCACTCACAAGCGTTGTACAGCAAAGCTTTGCTCCACTCTGCTCGTTTAGCGTGAGTTGAGTGAGCCAATGCTATGTAAAAAGTGGTATGAACCAATGCTTTGCGCCAACCAAGCTCTCAAATCAAGTCTTCCAAAAGGACGCTTCAGCTATTACGCCATTATTCTACACTCTTCGGACTCTTATTTCAAAGCAAAATCGGTCAATTCTCTTTAAATACTCTTTAGCAGCTTTCACTGATCGGAGAAAGTTGTAGTTTGAATAGAGGCTTTGAAAAATCTGTTGAAATTTTCAAATGTCAAAGTTTTTCAAAAAAATGTCGGTTTAAAAATGAAATTGAGTTATAATTTGAGATGGAATAAATTGTTTTACAAAAATAAAGCAAAATTTCCGAAATTCAGACCAGAAAACACTGTTTGGCTTTGAGATTTGGAGTATTCTAAATTTTTTGCACAAATGAGCATCTGCCTCTGCGCACAAGTCTTAGCGTGCCCCTTTCAATATAAACGACGCTTCATATTAAACCCCTGATATCTTTGAAAATTGTTGTATTTGATCGCCGAAAATTTTATAACATGTCTATTTAGAGTAGAGGAAACATTCCTAAAAAAATTCAAGTGCTAATTTGGAAATTTAGAAACAATTGTCGATTTTTCATCAACTGGATATCGCAACTCGATTTTCCCTTGTTGGGTTCTGAAGAAAATCGAGTTGTAACTTGGTCATTGAATGTTCTCCTTTCTCCTCTGGCATTTATACATTTGGTTGGGTTGTAGAGCATTATAATGTGTGTTATGTTAGTGGCGGAGGGCTACATTTGATATATTTGAGCCAGCTCTGTGTTATCATCATGATTCTCTCTCCTATGTTGCTCTGAGACTTTTGTGAGAGTGCAAACAGAGGTGGCTTCCTTCGTCCAAAAACAGCCACAACTGCATTAAAATATAACAAGAAATTAAAATCAGCATAACCCTCATTCTAATGTGCTCACAATTAAAGAGGAAGAAAGAAAGCACGCCAAACTATTCTCATAATTACACAAATAATAACTACCGTTGGTCTTGTAAAGCTAAATACATTGCATAAGACAAGTTGAATATAAATAGTACAAAGTGACATAATAATAGTGGAAAGCAAAAAGTGGAGTTTTGTAAATTATTTTTTACCCTCAACATAATTAAATGTTTTAATGCATAGCATAATTACTAGCAAAGTATTAAATCGAGATCAATGATGGAAATGTCTTAAAAACCGTATTTATGAGAATAAGTGAGATTTTGTTTAAGGCTGGCTGTTTACTACAAATATAATCAATTATCCTTGTTTTCATTAAGAAAGCATCAGTTTTAGCTTTGAATTTTCTGAAAAGAGTTTTCAGCCTGGATTTAAAAAAGAAAGAAATCGTTTTTCTTGAAAAGATGATCCAAAATCATTGTTATTCATGAGCCAACTGAAAGAAAGTTGGCTATATTTTTAGTTCGTTTTGAGGTTGAAATTAGTAATTGAAATTTGAAGGAAATATAAAAGGATAGCAGCAGCTACATACGTAAAATATATAGAAAGAAGTGTAAAGAAGAGAGAAAAGTCCAAGGGCTGCTTCGTCGCATCAGATTCTCAGTTTTGTTGGAGTTTGTTGGAGAGTTTGCAGCTCTTTCAGTTCTGGAGAGAAGAAGAAGAGTTTTGTAGTTAGTGATCCTCACTTAAAATTACATATTTAACGGATCTGGAAGATCTTAAAAGGATGTGGATAAGTTTCATCTCCATCAAATGGGGATGTGGTTCATATGCTTATGCTTGTGATGCCAGTTATTTGTTCCTTTCCTTGTCCGCCTCCCCTAATTGTGATGGGCGTGGTTGTTGCAAGTGAGTGGGGGTGACGTCGGGCAGAGAAAGCAGGAGAAAGTTGACTAGTGGATGAGTAGAAGGGATGGCCACGACTGGCCAGGCGGAGACGCCGACAAACAATTTAAATAGTAAAGTGAATAATTGTGATAACGCCAAGCTTGTGAATGGGTCGGCAGGTGAGCCGGAGTATAATTCCCCCGAGAACAATAATGCGATGAAAGAGGGGTATCGGGGCTACAACCACCACAACTACGACCACCACAGAAACAGTCACCACCCACAACCACCCCCACAACATCCCTCGGAAAAGGGAGGGATGGAGGGTCCTGCAGAGTACCCCCAGCAACCACCCCCACATCAACAACAGTACCAACAGTATCCGCCTTACAGGGGCTATGGCGAACAGCCACCCCCTCATCACAATGGTCCTGAGAGTTACCAGCAACATTATCCTCCACCTCCTATGCGCTTTCCTGGTAATTCTCATTAATACTCATTAAATATGATACTCAAATTATACCTGGAAGTAGAATATATACAAGCATATGAATGTGAATGTGTATTGAATGCTTTCTCCTCCATTTTTTGCTGTAGGTAAACCAATGCCAGGGGGAGGTCCAAATGCTGCCCCTCAGCCCCACGGCTACCCTCCAGGGGGCGGGGGGATGAGGCCAAGTTATTCAGGACCTGGGGGCATGGTGGGTGGTCCTCCAGGTCAAAGCATATCCCAGCAACAACCAAGCGGGCAAACTCCTACATTAAATCAGTTGCTCCAGTCTGGCGGTGCTAATGCGGGTGCTAGTGGTGGGGGTGGGTCAGGTCACAGATTCCCACCCCCCGCGGGCTACGAACATCCCTTCCCACCAAATCATGCAAAGGCTGACTACTCTCAAGGACCAACGGGGTGGCCTCCGGCAAATAGGCCCCCCTCATCAAACTCTTATGCTCATCCTCCTCCCCCTCAATTCCAACAACAGCAACAAATGTATAGACAGGTAAAACACACAAATTATTAAAATCCTAACATCCATCCTTCAGTTGGCGTGATTATGCATACAGATTTCCTACAAAACCGCATTTTCATATTAAAAGTAAAAGTAATAATAATTTTATTATTAAATTGGCAAGTTTATTAGAATTGACTAGTTGCAAACTTGTAAAAAAATAAGATGAAAAGGAAATCCACCCACATACGTAGCACGTGGAAGAGAAAAAAAGTAATTTATATTTGCGTACGGTTGAAAAAGTTTGTTATGCATAAATAACATTCCGGTTGGGTGACATATCTAAAGTAAAAATGTCACTGTCACTTTCTGTGCAACAAGTAGTGTGCTTGTTTTGGACCTTTTCTTTTGTGTAATTCTTTATTTTGGCATTTGGTTGGATTGGATGTTGGTGGGCTGAAGGTTAATTGAAGTCTTGAGGTTTGAAAAGAATTCGGTTGAGGCAGATCATTGCTTTGTTACTCGAGACACTTTTCCTTCCTTGCTAGCCGTGAAAAGTTTTTACACTTTTTACGATCATTGATGCTTCTGTGGCATATATAGCGGTGGGATATAATGCAATCTTTTTTCTCAACTATATAAATATAAGGTTAGAGGTCGATGAGCACGTGTTTTGGCTATGAATTATCTCACTCTGATCCTTTTATCTCTCTCTTTCCATCCGTGTCATGTAAACTCATAAATTACTTGGGGAAAAAGTACTTTTTTAGTCCAGTCAACTCTAATTTATATATGCATCCAAAGCAATTATTGACGATTGCAGATAAATATAATTGCATGCAATTTTTATTCGTGGTTGTACTAGATCGTGACACAACTCGTGCCACTCTTGATTAAAATTATTTATAGAGATATGCGGTTGAATTAAATGCTAAAAACAAAATCCATCATTAATGATGACTAATCCATTATGCATTCATTATTTCCATTTGTAACACGCCTTTGCTTACTTTTCCTTTCACTATAATAAAGAAGGATATAATTACACCTAATCATCTAATCTTGTTTATAAGTTCAATGTCATTGTGACAAACAAAGTAGTCGACAGCCAGCAGACATGCCGACTCCAACCAATTGTACAATCCATTGCTGGCTTTTATAACAATAACTACCAATATGCATAATATTATAGTGAACTGTCAACTTTGATTAAGGTACTTATTTTTTTTATGTGCACAGTTAATTGAATGCAGTCAATATAAGTAAGTAGATCCATGCATGTGCGTGTTTTCTTTGTTGTGGCTTTTATCCATTCAAGTAAAAGTTGAACGTACGGCTTTAAAGAAAATACTAAAATTAAGGATTTTGTACAAGTGATTTGTTGTAAAATCGAACAAACAAAGTAGTTTTTGTCTTTTATACTCATTGGTATGCATAGTTTTGCGTTGCATATTTCAAATGTTTTATTCATACAAAATTGTCACAATGAAGGTTGAGGGATTTAAATTTATTTTGTAACTCTTCTGGGAAAAGGAGATCGCACTTCAAGTTCAAAGGTCATTATTGCAAACCATAAAAGTTAAACAAAGGAAAAAAGTGTCAAGATTGACTTTATCTCAAATTGCCCATTTGATTAAATGTGAGGAAGAGGAAGGATTTAATTGAATCTGTCTGTAAAATGTGCATTAAGGGAAAGCTGTTGAGAGACCGGAAGTGAAAGACACGTGGGAATTTGCCGGTTGTCTCTTAGACTTTCCTTTCCAACTAATATATGAATGAGATATATGTATGTAGATATATAAGGGCCACTAGACTACTTTCTCCATATACCATAATCATTTTATATAAAGTAAAGTGGTAGTAGTTTTGGTGGTGGTGGATTGAATGAAAGTTGGATGAAACTTGGAACATGTCAAACTTTATAAAATAAAATATCCCTCTCAACATACACAGTCCATCCTTCCTTGTTTCTCAAGTCAAACAAAGTTTGGAAGAGTGGAATAAATCTGTTGTTTACCTTTCTTTCAATTCAATTTACTTTGTCATACTTTTTTTTAGCTTTCTAGGTTTTGAGTTACAAAAAAAGGAAAAGATCCTTAACGAGACTTGGATTAGATTAAAATTAGAAATAGTGAAGTAGTAGTAGTAGTAGTATGTCGTTAAAAGATAAATGTTTTGACAAGCCATGTCACTTTTATTCCATTTGTTAAATTAGTAATGGAAAGAAATATATAAATATGTCATGCCACATCATGCACGTCCGTACCTTTCCACATGCAAGTTGTAAACAGACAAAGTGGAGAAGTTGATAATAATACGGCAGTGGATCCATTCCTAAATTGAATTACATAATGATTGAGTCAAAGTTGTTTTCAGCTTTGATTGCCTTTGGCTTCACGATGATGATGATTACATAGTTTTCATGTTTGCATTGTGTGTGGTGTTGATGAGATTTGTATGTGATACAAAACCTCTCCTGACCTATCTCACTCTTATTTCTCATTTTTGGCTTCCCTCACATTTTATTTATCCCTTATACTTGGCATTCAACAAATTCATTGTCATTCTTTAATCATTTAATGCCACAAGTCACGAGAATATCCAAGTTGCATGCATGCCACAAGTTATAAGTTTGGGCGAGTGCAATTTATTAAGGCAGAAGTAAATGTGTAATACTACGGTTGAGTGATCAAATATAAGTCTGTGATTTTATCATGTGGCATACAGAACAGAGAAAGAGTTTGTAAATAATGAAAGGGAAGGTCGAAGAGTCGAGTTTAGAATTGCCACATCAAAGTCTTGCTTCTGGAACTGAAAGGACTTTCACTCCCCTCTCTTCCTTTGTCTTTTACCACGACCAACAAAAACGTGGTTTTGCACAAAAACAAAAGTACAAACTAAAAGTTTTTAGCAACCCATTTTTTGCTTGGTTTGTTAAAAGTTTTAAATAATATTATATAAAAAGTTTTTTTTGCAACCAAATAGTCACAAATGGGGGGAAATGGAAATGTTTTATCTATACATTTTAATTTACAAATAACAAATGGATGGTTGGTTCATTTCTTTCAATAAAATATGAAGTAAAAAGTATTAAGTAAGGCGGACGTTTTGATAAAAGATTTTGGCTTAGTTTTTGAAGTAAACAGAAAATAAAAGAAGGCTTTTCATGTCCATGTCTGTCTCATGTTTCATGTCTACGTCTTGCTGCTGTAAGGTAGAATTTGGAGAAATATAAGTGGAATTTTGGTAGTGGCTGCTGCTTGTTAGAGAAAGTAAGTAAAGTATGAAACACGGCCTTCTCTTCTCCTCCTTCTGAAACTGCTGGATAAAGCATTTTGGTTGGTTGGTCTTGGGATGTGATGTAGAAAGTAGAATTCGTGCTGGAGAGAATTGGGAAAAGTACTACGTCTCATCTCATCTATTTCATCAAGACTTTACTCTCCATAGAATTTCTCCCTTTGCTTTGAGTTCATGCCAGTGGAAAAGCCTTGCTTTGGCTGTAGGAAGGGAGAATTTCTGAGGAAAGAAAGTGAATGTTGGTGTGGCACGTTAGGCTGGAATTGGATGGATGAGTTCTGGGAGCTGGATCGATAGAAACTCTCACTCCCTTCTTCTGGAAGTTAGCTCAAGTAAAGAGAATGTCATGCCAGCCTTTACTTCCCTTTCTCTCCCACCAACCAACTGCCTTTGAATGTGGAAAGAGTGATGTTGAAATACAATAGCGAGGCTGATATTATTTTACTTGCTTTCCCTAACTGCCAGCATTGGGACTGGGGGACTTTTTATCCTAAAATTTCACTAAAATGAATGGAATAAAGAGAACCAACGCTTTTCTTAGTTTACTATTCCATGTTATTTTCAGCTAAATCCAATGCTTTTACTACTACAGCCCAATGTTATATGTTTTATGTTGGTGCAGTTGCCAACTCAAATGAAACTCGCTTGAAATAAATATTACTTTCTTTTATATACTTTTTGGGGCAAAGTTGGAAAGTTTTTTGAGCTCTTTTCCCTTGTTTTACAAGGGGAAAGAAATGGATTGGTATTGCAAGGAAAAGGAAAGTGTTGCGAAATACTTTATTCTTTGCGTTGTTGAAGGAGAAAAGCAAACAAATCGAACAGAGTTTAAAGTATAATACTTTTATACACTCTTCACTTTGAGTTGACAATCAGGACACAAGTAAAACTGAGTTGAATAGGTCATCGGCTGACAAAAGATTTTGTGAATTGGATGATGATTCTTAAGCAAACAAAATGTTTTAGAAGATGTGGACATAGTATAGTATAGTAGTGGGTGGGATGATGGATAAAATAACTTTGAATGGGGCCACATGTCTTCTTTTCCTTATTCTTACAACTTTTCTTTTTACTGCTGTTAGATTGTGAAGAAATTGTAGGCTGGCAAATATCCAACCAAAACAAAAAAAAAGATGTCAATTGATGAAGCCGGACGCATTTCGTTGTTCTGTTTTTCTTCATTACATGCTTGTCGTCCACGCATTAAAACTTTTGGGGAAAGTCGGTGGATTGTCGTTTACAACTATTCGGGGTGATCTATGACCAGGGACATTCAATAAGAATTATAGCTATTATACACAGACAGAGGGACCGAATTAATCCACATCCAACTCGTATGGCCTAAATAAGTAAATCCCATCAATGAATGAATGGGTCGTTGTGTTTTTCATTCAGAAAATTCTTCATTTATCCTCAATTAGCTCCCTGTTTATTCTCTATCCATCAGGGAATTTCATTTCCTTCAACACTTGGGCTGATGTTGATTGGCATACAGCATTAACAACCGTTATATGATTGATATTAATGAAAGAAAATCCAATCCAAATGTTTTTGCTCATTAATTGAAACTTGTTTTAATTGATTTGATTACGTGCAAGAGGGGTTGTAGTTCTTTTGGTGGTGATTAAATTGCGTGCGATTTGCAGGGTGAAAGTTTATTCATAACTCGATTGCATGCTGCTCGCACTAATCTTTGCAGTTTGAATTAGGATCAGTGTTTGTTAATTTGATTTAGTCTTTGTTGACACAGCATGGACACTTTGCGTACTACTGCGTGAAAGTGTAAATATATAAACGATTAAGCATATAAATACAAGGACAAGTACTTGAGATTAGGTATAAAAGGGTGAGAGGGTTTGTAGTGAAAATGAGGAATTCTTACTATATAAATAAATAGAGTGATAAAAGAGGGTCAATGTCAAGGCTTCGTCTTTCTGAATCCTCAATTGAGGCTCATGGATGTGACCTATTTATCCTTCCATCTTTCCAAAAGGGAAAGCAGTGGTGTATTTAATATATACAACAACCAACTTTTCCCTATATAGTAAATTCAGCGGCCATGTGCTCCATTCAATGAGAAAGATGTTGTTCCATTTTGTGTGCATGTGTGTGGAGAAAGTATCAAGTCCTTTTTCTACTATATTCTTGATAACAAAGCAAAAAGATACAAAAAGTTTACAATCCTTTGCGTCTTTCATGGGATTAGAGCAAAAAGTTTGGGTCCTTTTATATATAAAATTGTCGCCGTTTCACTCACAATAACTAATGCTTTTTAGCCATTAAGAATGAATGCATGTGTAAGGATTTACTATTAGTGTTATTTCGTGTGTTATTTATAACATTCATACAAGTGTAATTGCAGAGAAAGGTGTGTACCGTTTTAGCCAACACGCTATTTTTGATACAATTGCATTGAATAATTGATCACGTCATTGAAGGCTTGTCGACTTTGTTCAACACCTGGCCGGCAAACTGTTTTTACCGGAACTAGATGATAGGATAAGAACAATCACAATAGCTGTCATTAAATTCATTTTGTTATGTGAATCGCAGAATGCTCCAGGTGGAGGAAATAGTAGAGGACCTCCGCAACCTGGTTCGGGGCAACCTCAACCTTACTACCAACAGGGTCCTCCTCATCACTATCCTCCTCCCCCCAATCAGTCCTCCTCCCACTACCCCCCACCACCTCATCAACAAAGGTACCCAAGTCCAGGACCTGGAATGAGGCCACCAGCAGATAATCAACCGCCTTCACACTATCCTCCAGTAAGTACCTTTTGCCCGATAATAAAACAAGATAAGAATACATTATGGAAAATCCCCCAACAGCTGACATTGCTACTACATTTTCTTAGAAAGAGATAAGAGAAATTCTTGGAAAATTCTTCCCCATTCACAGTGTAAATAGTAATGATGAGATTATTGTAAAAGTAGGCTGAGGGTTCATTGATTTTCAAGTCTTTTGTCCAAAGTTGCGTACATATCGGGATTTTTTGAGACTGAACATATTTAGAAGAAATTTCTTTCTTTTCCTCAACAGCTCACTTTTTGTTTCATTCATTCATAAAATTGCAAAATGTAGCCCAGCTTATTCATTCACAAAGAGGATTTTCAATAATGCTGGTGTGTAGGGATGCATGAAAGCAGTTGTATCTTTTTTATACTTCAAGAGGAATCTGGAGTAGAATTAAATCAGAGATGAAACTTGGCACAAAATGTAGAAAATATTTTTATTTTATATCCTTTTTTCTCTGTATGCAATCGATTTGTTTATACTTTACTTGCACACGTGCTACATACTTCAACCTCAGAGTTAAGCAAGTAAATTAAATCATATAAGTACGAGTATTTTTTTTTCTTTGTGGACACGAACGAAACAATAAGAAATTCAAACAAATACCTGTTCGTCTGTCATGAATGTCACAGTCATCACGATTATCGTCCAGTCCTTTCTTGTTTTACTCATTATTCAAAAAGTTGAGTTAGTCTTGGTATGAATACTAAAAAAATGTTTTCTTTTGCACGCCCCATTATGCAAGTTTACTGACTTAATGGCATCATATTTCTTGTTTCTTTGAAGTTTTTGTTGAGTGAAGAATCTTGAATAAAGCATAAAAAAGTTTTTTTCTCGTCTCTAAATTACTACACACTATATAGAAGAGTGTTAAAGTATAGAGCAATTGCACTTTTTGAGTTCCGCATATCATTATTATCGAATGCTTTTTTTTTCTTTTTGACTCTGTCAAGTTAAGTTAGGTCATAGCCAGGATGAGGGAACGATAGTCAGAGTGCGTAATAATGGACTGGTCCATTCATTCAGAAATTCAGGAAAGGAAGTCCAAAACTTTATCTCTTTATGCGTATATCTATAAATAAGTGGTTTGTTATATAAGTTCCCATGTCATGCTCCAGTGGTACATAGTAGTTTTATAGTTTGTTGTAGTAAATGAGGGTTATTTTGTTTCCTTTTTCATGTCCGTTAAGTTGGTAAATTGAATTAGTAGGAGAGAGAGAGAGAGACGAAAGCAAAAGTCATTAGGGTAGACCTCTCATTGAGACTTGGTCCAGAGAGAAGATTGGATCTACTATACAACTTTTATTTAGCCCATTTTTTTTATATAAGTTGTATTTCATATTTCATATTTTGAGCTTAAAGCATGGAAAGATGTTGATTTACGATCAACGATGATAATGCAACGTGCTTACTTTGTTTCTTTTCTTGATTTGGATCTAAAGTCTGATGCGAATACTAAAAGAAAGAAAAGAGTGACTTGAATTCCCTTTTCCATTGATTTGAGATGATTAGGTAATTGTTTGTTGGAAGGAATGGTTGATTTTTTTCTCAAGTTTTAACGACGTCAGAGAAGGAGCGGGGTAATGAGGTACACATTGCTTTGCCTAATAAGAACTTATATATAAAATGAGCTTGTTATCTATGAAAATAAATGGAGGAGGGATTGTATTTCCAATATGCCATTAAAGAATATTGATTTTTTTTACGTAGAAATGATATGGGATTGTATTGCAATCAGTGTAATTTATTGCTTCCCGTTTAGTCAAAGTCAAATGTATTCAAATTCTATTGAATAATCCATCATTTGTGTATGTACATATACCTTTCATAGTTCAACACAAATCTCGTCTTAAAACCTGTAGAGGATGGAAATGAATGAAATGTAAATAGGTCAAATAATATAATCCATGCAACAAAAGTTTTGATTAAATTGGTTTAGTAGTGAAAATAGGGTAATATCCCTTTCTATTTAGTAAATATGTACTTTTACTTTGTGTGAAAAGGTTGTTCATCCTTTTGCATAATAGATTTTAACATTATTATAAACTTTGCCTAATAAATGGACTCATTGAGCCATTCAATTAAAACCACTTGAATTAAATTTTAGCCACACCATCACCTTTCCCAATTCGTCAACAGTTGAGTAATAATAGAGTCCGACTGCTTATAACGGCTATATCTATCTGGCACTGAACTTGGCAATAAATATAGTATGCGAAATTAATGCGCTTAATAACCTCTAGACATGCATAATTAGACCATCAACTGAACAAAACTAAAAGCAAAACATGTCATAATAAAGTAGTTGGTTCTTTGGACTCTCGACATGCTTTCTCTTTAAGCTTGATTGAGCAATTATAAAGTAGTTAATTTTGAGTGGTGTCAAACTTTGTTGCAGCGAACTTGTAAACAAACAAGTTTTTAACTTATTTGTCCTTTACACATACATTTTCTCATTTGATGAAAAGGGACTCATGTTTATTTGTTTATTTATTTCAGGTGATGCCTCCTCCGGATATGGGAAGTTCGGAACCTCCAAAATCCACTCCTCCCCCTCCACAATCGCCTTCACTTGCCAATCACGGTCAAAATCCCCCTTCGCCGCAACAATCACCTAGGTCAACTCCTCATCCTCCTCCAGTATCCTCAGTTAGTAATTTACCTCCTCCCAGTTCGCCCTCTCATAGACCTCAAGGCTCAAGTCCGTCTAATAGTTATCCTCCTCCCGATGCTGGGGTAAGTTTGAGACAACTTTATTCAATTAATTTGGTTAAGAAAGTCTTTAGAAAACAAATTGAAAAGAGAGAAAGTGATGAGATAGTGATGAGAAATGAATGGGCTATACTTAGATATACCAAAGATAAAAGAAAGACGACAGACGAGGAAAACTGAATGAATGAACGAAGCGGATACAAGTGTAATGTTACTTATTTAACAAATCAAAAACTGTGATAGACTGTAAACATTCAATTGTTTCCATTTCATCCAAATCCAGCCGAGTTTTGGTGGATTACATTATTATTTCATTTTATGGGATATGAATGAATTGAGTGATGTTTTGTTTTATGTTGTCTTCCTCTGTAAAATGGAGATACAAGCTATTTGTTCAAAAAGCCGGTTGGCTTTTAGTTGACGTCGAGACTTTCCTTTTGAGTGAAATTCTGTTTGAAATGGATGTGTGCATTAGGTGAGGATGTATTATGGAGGATAGTGGCGGTGGATGGAAATGAAGCAACGTGAACATGAATGCGAATAAAAGGCTCGAAAATAGTCAGTACCATATATAATATACCAACTGCTGCTTGGAGCTGCTTGGAGTGGGATTTGGTTGATCGACCACTCTCCCATTTCAGCTCCCACCTTCCTCCCAACATTGGCCATGAATATTTGCTCTCATAATTCGAAATTTGGACAAAAATGTTGGGAAAATGCAAATTGTGAGAGGGTTAGAAATTAGGGACGGCTGAAGAAAGGTTTGAAGAAATGTTGAAAAGGAAAGGAGATAAAAAGTTGGTTTGAAAAGAATGTTGATTCGAGTTGCTCGGCCAATAGCGCCCTCCAACTTTCCTCCAAAAGCCCAAGCGTATGGGTCGATAGCAGAGTTGGTTTAGTTGGAATTCAATGTATAATGGAATATGTTGTAACCAACCAACGTTGGCTCCAACATTTTCTTCTTTCCCTTCATCATGATGCCAAGGCCTGCTGTATTACTAAAAACTGCTGCCATCAGAAAGAACATGAACCCAAAGTCTGTATATAATGCTTAGATCTGGCTCCAACAAACCATCATCATGATAAAACCTTCTTTACCATTCCATCGTACCGCTCCACGCTAAGCTACATAAAAGTGAAGGAAAGCCAGCTTTTTTCACCACCAGCAGCCCAATCTCATGTCAGTTAAACTTCCAACAAATGCTACGCTCAAAATCTAGCAACCAGGATGCATTGGATATTAGATTTACTTTTAGCCGGCTGTTCAATGTTCAGTTACACAACTCGCTTGCTTGCTTGCTTGCTATCCTATTCTCCGTCGTATTCTATTGTTGAGATCTGACGCAAAGGGTAGATATTCTACCACCACCACGGGCAATGAGGAGAATTTTACTTTGGAATATTTTGGAAGTAGTAGGCAGGCAGCAATAGCATAACATAAATGAGGAGAGATAGCATGAGAGTTGGATGAATGCTTGGTTGCCTGCCTCTGCCTTGGCATCTCCAACTATTATATTTGAAACCCTTGCTTTGTGCACTTTTTAGATCGTGTTTTTAATGCAATATTCCACTACAATGTAAAGCTTTGAGTTCTGGTTGGGATGAGAGAGAAGCTGACAGGAATGAACTCAGTGAAGCCATCCACTACCAAATTCAAGTTTCAACCCTTTCATTCCCCAGTCTCACAAACTTTTTACTTTTGGCTTGTCTAAGCAAAAGAGGATTCTCAAAACTAAAGCAATGAAATGAAAGAAGAGAGAGAGAGAGACTGCATTTTTAGCTCACGTTTATAACCCTCGCTTAGTTGGAAAGGGATGTTTCTCACAACTACGCTTAAAATGGATGGTAGATTAGAGTACTTTGGAAGAAAGACCAACGCACATTCTTTTTTATGTTGTTCAACATAATGGGACACAGTGGCAGGCTGAATTGAAAATAATTCTTATTCTTTTTGCAATTTTGTTCTCACCGAAAGACATGTGAATGTAAATTGCAATCCATTACTTTTTCCTCTCTTTTTATTTTGTTTTGTTACATCTTCCGAGCTCCTTTTTTTATTTATTTCATAAATTCATATCCGTGTCTATCTTGGCCTACATAATTTTACTAATGGGCTGATTGCTGTGTACAAAAAACGAGGCAAAAATGAGACGGCTTGTTGTAATTGTGTTCTCTCTCTTTCCCCTTTTCAACTATTTACTACTGGACTCATTAGCAAGGTGACGTAATTATAGGGTTAGTTAGAAAAGGGAAAGGTCACGATTTTTGTAGATATTTGTTGGATCGTTGTCAGATTTTCTAGTAGTAGTAATGTAATAAGTAAGAATGGCATGAGACTTTTTTTATACCCTTCCTGCTTTTGGTGATTATAGTGTGACATGCCATAATATAACACTCTCCAACTGAATATATATATATCGGATTTGTGTTGTGATTTAAAATGAATGTCATCCATTCACAAAAACCAATTTTATGGGATAAAGGATTTACTCAATTTTACTATTATACACACAAGTGAAAAGATATATATATATATATTCCCAAGTATAGCCCTTGTATCTGTTGCAAAAGGAAGAAGGTCAATAGATTTTAAATGAGCTTTATTTACCATTTTGCCTTTTGATGGATTTGACGTCTATTATACAACTTTTACTTTACTCATTTTCGATGCCAGACAACTCGGCTGGATATTTATTTGATGAGGCATCAAGTCTTTTTATTTTTTTTTATTTTCCATCAAACATAACAAATTGTTTGCAAGTTTACAACTTTTGTACACATTGAAGTAATAATCGATTTCACAACTATGTTGTTAGTTCTAATTTTTATTACTTTTCTTTTGATTTAAAATTATAGAGTAATAACAAAGAGAAAACTGAGCTGTTGTAAGTATATAAAAGTGAAATGAAACTCTTTTGTAGTCTTTCATTGTGTTACGCATTTTGCGTATACAAACTTTGTATTACAAAGTTTTAATTGCATTGTTACTCTTTTGTTTGTTTTTGTGCATGGATTTTATATGTGAATGCGATGATGAATCAACTTTTTACTCGAGTCGGGTCATTAAATCAATTATTATCTTTTCATCCATCAACATCTTCATTTCACTAATGCATTACGCAAGATTATATATAATAGCAGCTCATTCATCAACCCATTTGGAAAAAAAAGATGTGGGTAATTAATAAGACGAGACACGTTATATGATGAGCATCATGTCAAGTGCCAAAAGAGAAACAAAACTGGCAAAAGAGACAAGGTCATTATCGTTTGATCGTTTGTAAATAAAATAAATTAGATGAATGGAGTAAATGCACTTGAACTTGAACTCTTTCATTGTTTGTCTAATGTTGACTCAAGTGCAACCGGAATTCATTAAAATTGGACGAAAGCAGATTGAGCTCAATACTCAGAATCATCGTTTGTTTTTCTTCCTGTGGTTTGCTTTGGCTATTTATGTATGTATCATGTCATGATTTTAAAAAAATGCAAAATTGATTTGCATAAGCATACAAATCAATCTTTTTTTTTTAAAGTTTTGTAGTAAACTGTAAATGTAGTAAAGGTGTGACTACTATAGATCCATATTTTGAAAAGGTGGACTAGGTTATTGGTACTGGATTTTGAAGGTTGGATTTAGGACGTGATCTGACTACGAATCCTTTCGTTTAAAATATATGAATAACTTGCCATGTCGATTTTATTAAAATGTAAAATGCACTCTTGGTATTATATCCCTCACTCAACTCAACTCACTGCTCGTCGTATAAATTGAGTGATAATATGACATTTCATAATTGTTATCGTGAGATAATAAAAGGATAATGATTTAGTGATTAACTTGTACGTTTTGTTTCACAGGAGGGCTGTAATAGTAACGATGGTCAGAATCAAGCTGGAGGTGGACCTAGACCTTCTCCATCTCCAACAGGATCCGCAAGTTCTAGGTCCATGTCACCTGCCGTTGGTAAGTTTTGTTTTGGGTCGTCATTAAGAAAGGAATTGAATTGTGTATAGGTGAAAGTGAGAGTTATTTGTGTCTACGTAGGGATTATGCAATTTGTCCCAGAAATGTTGTAGGAAGTGGTAGTGGTGGATTTATGATCACATTTTATTTCCCCCATTGTGAAATGGAATTCCCAAGAGATGAATGAATTGGTCAGACTTAGACTTCAATCTGGGTCACTGCCATATTGCACTCCAAAAGGAATGCAACCAAAACTTCATCAACTCCAAACAACTTTCACTCTCAACTTTCTTTGGGCTCATCTTTGCCCAATTTTATGGCATTTTTTTTTGTTTGGGAAATGCAATGCGTTGATTTAATTAAGCTTGCTATGCTATTCCCTGGATTTGAAACCTTTTGTAGGATGTTGAATTGAATCTAAAAATATATGCATTTCCACGTTTTGACCGAGTTTGAGAGTTGAATGGATTTAGAGTAATCTCATTTCATGACCATTGTCAACATCCATTTACGGCTTCCCTTCCTTTCACATACTTTTTAAATAAAAAGTATATTTTGGACTACATTCATGTAATAATATAGCAAAGAGTAGTTTTATTTTTATTTGTAGTTTTAATTGACATTTTAATATAATGCTATGATTTTAGACAGGCAAAATGAGATTTGTATAAATGAAGGGAGTTTTTTTTTATTGGACAGAGTTGAATGATCTTGGGATAAGAATAACAGCTGGTTATTATTTATCACACATTCATTCAACTTTTTTAATGCTTTTGTAGTAAATCTAAATATTGATAAGGGAATGACAAAAAGTGTGCTAGTGCTATTAATTGTAATATCGCGTGTTTTAGGCAACCCAAACATTCCGATGCCTCCGAGGCCTTCAAGTAGTCAGTCTGATGGGACAAATCAAAGAATGAGCCAGTCACCCATGCCACCCGGTCAAGGTAATTAGTTAAAGCCAACTATCAATAAGTGTTTAACTAATGTTTGTATACAAATATAGGATATCCTGGAGGTCAACCCATGGCACCCCCACCACATCATATGTACCAAAGTGGAGGGAAACATGGGGCAATGGTTCCACCCCCCGGAGGAGGAGGAGGACCACCTCCCCCTCAACAATCGTCACATTATCCGCCTCACCAGCAGCCTCCAAATCCTTCTCAACACTGGCCACCACATCATCATCAGCAACAACAGCCACCGCCACAAGGTCAACAACAACAATATAGGCCGCCCCCTCCCCCTCAACAACACGGTCAACATGGGGGGATGATGAATCCTTATCCACCACCACCTCAACAACAGCAACCAAACAATTACGGAAGTCCAAGGCATCCAGCTCCAAATGGTCCTCCAAATCAATATTATCCTCCACAATATCAAAATCAACCCCCACCTCCTCAGGGGTGGACAGGGGGGCCAAATCCCCCATCAGGCACACCTCCACCGCCTCCTAGATCTCAGCATCATCATGCTAAACAGCAATTGCAACATAAATTAGGCTATGGTGGATATCCAATGGGGCCTCCAGGTTCAGGAATGCCTCCTTCTCAAACACCTCCACCCCCTCATCATGGGGGACCACCTCTTGATGATTCGGGGAATAATCCTCCAAATCTAGTGTGTGTAGGACCTGATGGTGCAACTGATGAAGTATCTCAACAATCTACGTTATCAAATGCATCAGGAAGTGAGTACTTTTGATTATTTCTTTTGCTTATGTAGTAATAATGTTATTATTTTTGTTTTAGCATCTGGAGGTGATGATGGACCAGCAATGCCAAAACTGAGACCTGAAGGAGCTAGACCTCATCCAAATTATCCAAGTCATCCACCAACGCCACAAAATAATGCAGCTCCGTCCCCAGGAGCAGCCAGTATGAACTCTGCACACGAAGATTATGGGGATATGAATAGTCCTGGTTCTGGATGGCCAAGAACTCCAGCAAGTCCTGTGAGTACTTTTTTTTTTATTAATTGTTGAAATTCATGTAAACGTGTGCGTAAAAGTAAAGTGTCGTAAATCTGTATTTTTTTATTCTTCTGCGGAATGTAGTATAATTGTTTTGATTTTGAAATGTATATATTCCAATTTAATTATTGCGAATGATTGTGTTTTTCTATTTCGCCTGAAAGATTTTATGGATATTTTAATTTTATATTTTGTTACATTATTGATGTGATGCACTTATTCATTTGCACTTTGATGTTGTATATTATAGTTAAATAGTCACCCTCCACCTCCAAGTGAGCACTTTAGAGGAAAAAATAAGGTAATTAAATGTTGTCATTCATGTTTTGTGATGTAATAATGCTTCTAGTAAACTCGTGTTCGTATTTAATGTTACGTACATATATAATAATATTGAGAAAATAGAAGCTACTAATCTTGCAATTCATTGCAAGCAATGTAGACAAAACTAATATGATGTGTTCTTCCTTTTTTTCGAAACAGAAAGCGGATAGTCTGAACAAATTATATGACATGGATGAAGATCCTGGAAGAAAAATGTTCTTGGATAAATTGATTCATTTTATGGATGAAAATAGTACACCAATTGCCTCTTGTCCTACAATTTCTAAAAACCCGTTGGATCTCTTCAAACTTTATCTATTAGTTAAAGACAGAGGAGGTTTTCTAGAGGTGTGTTTATTTGTTTTTGCATTTGAATATGTTTTTTAAAGTGACGCATGAAAATGCATTTTAAATTCTTTTATTTTTACAGGTTTCTAAAAACAAGACTTGGAAAGATATTGCGGGTAGTTTAGGAATAGGAGCTTCATCTAGTGCAGCATATACTTTGCGAAAACATTATACAAAACACCTTTTTGCATTTGAGTGTAAATTTGACCGTGGTGGAATTGATCCACAGCCTTTAATTAATCAAGTAGAAACTTCAAGTAAAAAGAAAGGGAAATCTACTGCTCCAGTTCCTTCTCCTGGGTCTTCCAATTCTCAAGACTCTTTCCCCGGTCCAAATAATAATACAAATTCGTCTTCAATGGACGGCTTTAACTCATCAGCATCTTCCAATTATCCGTCTTACGGTCAACAGCCTCCTCCAGGAGAATATGGTCAATCACCTGGTCCAGCACCAAGTCCGCTGGCAAGACCTCTTCCACCTCAAGGTCCACCCAATCAACCAAATGCACAACAACAACAACAACCTCCACATCCAGGTTTGATATTTTTCCAAAATACTATTTCATAGCTAAGAAAGTTATTTTCTGCATAAATAAAATCATTATCAAATGCCAAATGCATACACACAAAAAAAATATTTCAGGCTTTGCGTGATTGTGAATTGCTGAATGAGACTTTTTTTAAAAACGGAGTTGTAGTCAAAATAGTTCTTCTGGAATGAATGACGAATGAATACACTATTGTAGTACTTAGCAAACATAACTAAATTTTATTATTGGAACTTTCTCTCTATTTCTCTCCTGGGACATTATGGGTTCATTATCTAACGCTTTGATTTTACTTACAATACTAACTTGCATTTGTAGTAAAATATTATTATCGCATTAAAAATCTTTAGCTTTTGGGCTTCATTAAACACTTGCCAATTTCAAAGAATATCTGCCATATTTTCATAACGTTAGGGCTAAATAAATATTAAATTTTCAAAGCTGCAACAGATCTGAAATCTGTTTTATGAACAAAAACATTACAATATATAGATTACTTTTTGAGACAGTTCATATGTAACTAATTTCGCTTGGGATTTGGGAAATATATATATATATATTTAATATTTTGATATAGATCTTTTTTTACAAAGAATTTACCACAACAAATGAATTTCAATACTAAATAGTTTTTAATGAAAACTTTTTTTTTGTGTTTACTATAAACTTTTGAATTACTGACAAAGAAATGATTGATTGTTAGGTGATAAGAGTCAAATCAATGTGTCGAACCCGTTCGATGACCAATACCCTCAACAATATCAACAACAATCTAGGCCAAATTATTATCCTCCGTATTCATCTCAACTACCTTCTGGTACGTATTTATACAATTGAGTCAACCCACCCAAAAAAAGTGACAATTTAAATAGTTTTTACAATGTACAGAATAAGAAAAATACTGCTTTTTAGGGTTAAATTTTTTCTAACCATGTATTATATATACTCTACCTATTATTGCATGCTCTATCAAACAACTTTATTTCTTTCTAAATAGCACATCCCTTTTCTTTTTGTTTTGTTTTCTTTATGCTTCCAAATATTGTTTCAAATACACTTATTACAAAATGGTCATTTTATTATTTGCATGAGCTCTTCTTTTGTTGGTGATATTATAGATGATGAAATGGTTTGGTTTGCAATTTGCAATTTGCTGCTCAAGAAAGGACCCCTTTTGATAATCTTAATACTTTAGGGCGTTTGTTTATTATTCATATGATATGAAGAATTAAAGACTGAATGATATTAATGTATTTTTTATGTGTAAATATAGGATACCAAGGACCTCCTCCAAATAACTATCCTCCATACCAAGGTCAGGAACAATATCCTGGACGCCCTCCAATGCCCCCACATGAAGGATACCCTGGTCAAGGCTACCCAGGACGCTCAATGTATCCTCCATATGGAGAAACTCCTAGTTCTGGTGGGCCCCCACCAAATTCTCAAGGACCTTATCCCGGTCAACCACCTTCATCATCACAACAGCCTCCTCATCCTCCTCAAGGGCCTCCTCAACATCAACCCCTTCCTCCAACTTCACAGAATTCCAATTCTGGGACTGATGATAGATATAATATGGGACCTCCATCTTCTGGTGGTGGACCTCCTGGCAGTGGACCTCCCACTCAACCTGGAGGCTATCCGCCAAGCCGAGGAAGTCCTTATCCAAATGCTGGTGGAAGTCAACAGGGACCTCCTCCAGGGTCTTCTCCCACGCCACAATCTTCTTCTCATCCTACTCCCCCTCCTAATGGCTATCCAAGCCAAGACTATTATAATTCCCAATCACAGACTGAACAGGTATATATATAATGCTCAAAAAAACTTTCACTATGATTTCTCATTCATATATATAATGATAACATTTATTTTCAAAGGGTTACCCACCTGGAGGAAAGCACATGCCTCCACCTCATTCAAGATATCCTCCTGGAGGAAAGGACGGTCCACAAAGTCAATATCCAGGATATCCTTCTCCATCCCAAGGATCGCCACAAAGAGTTCCACCATACGGTAAGAGATATTAATGAAAAATAATAATAATTACAATTTATTAATTGATGACAGTCAGAAAATGGTCAATCTGTTTTTGTAAAGTATTATGGAACTTAGTGTTATAACATGTAAATATTGAATAATTAATGGGTTGGCATAGATGGTCAAGCATCAAGAGTGGGGTTTTCTGGGCCACCACGCTCAAGCCCGTCTCCCTCTCCTGCTGCACCACCCCCTGCACCTCCACAAAAGCCCTGGAACGCTCCCGAAGGTATCAATCACTCCCAAGAGACTCTCCTGTTCTCTGATACCGCATGTTTCAGAAATCTATATATTTATTCTATTTTTTTTGCATCATGTTTATCCTTTGTTTTTTCCATTCAGAATTCTATTGAATTGTTCATTGTTATTATTTCTTATCGTTCTAGTCTACTGTATGCACTTTTGTTTATATTTTATTATTGGACAATAGCCAATGTATGAATTTATGATGACGGTTAAAAAAGCTTACCTTTTACTTCCTGCATTTCGTTTATTCGTTATGCAAAAATTGTAATTTCTTCCTTTAAAAACCATGCATGTAAATTTTTCCAGTGTTTCTGAATTTCAAACATTCCCGTATTATATTAATAATAATAATAATCCTAATAATATTACGTTGCATGAAGGATCAAATAACTGTAGGTTGAATAATTTCTACAACTTTCTTTTTTTTTAGTTTACTATTATTATTATTGTTGTACTTTTATTGTGTATATTCAATGTATTTCTATTTATCTAATCCATTTTTTTAAATTTTTGTTTCAGGTTGGCCTCCTGGACCTGGAGGACACTATCCAGGGCCACAACAACAACAACAACAGCAACAACAAAGGGGATATCCTCCTCAAAGTGCTCCTTCTCCTCATACTCCTCCACAAGGAGCGACTCCTGCCCCTGCTCAAAGCCCAGGTGTCACTCCGCCACAACAAGCCATTTCTCCTCAACCATGGTCTGGAGGAAGACCTGGTCCTGGTCCACCACCACCACCCACTGGTTCAAGTCAACCTCCACAGCAACCTCCTCCGGGTGCAAATTGGCCACCACAACAAGATCAAAGATATGGGCCAAGCTCTGGAAGTCTGATGCCATCAACACCACCCTCAGTTGCCGGTCCACACAATCAACCACCATGGACTCCACCAGGCCCTGGAAGTCAACTCAATAGTAGAAGTGGGGGGCCTCCTGGAGGGGGTAGATTGCCATTCCCAGGTGGAAAACCAACTCCAGGGGATATGTTTAGAGGATATGGTCCATCGCCATCAAGTCTTCAACCACTTACAAGTTCATCAAAGGGTCCAATGCCACCTTCTTCAATTGGACATCCACATGGTCCTCCTCAAGGAGGATATCCTCCTCCTATGCCTATGCAGCCATCAACTTCAGGACCTCATATTATAAATAAGAAGGACATGGTGTTTCCTCCAGAAAGTGTTGAAGCAGTGACTCCAGTTTTAAGTAGAAGAAGAAAACTTCATAAAAGTGATGTGGCACCTGTTGAAGCTTGGAGGATAATGATGTGTCTTAAATCTGGGCTATTAGCAGAAACAACGTGGGCCCTTGATGTGCTCAATGTGCTACTTTACGATGATCAGACTGTGTCCTATTTCTCTCTTACTTATCTGCCTGGTTTATTAGACATACTATTAGAACACTTGAGGCGTGCATTAATTCTTCTTTTTGGCCAAAGTGTTGGGCTTGATTTGGCCAGTGATAAGTTTGATGATGTGGATGGAGCTAACGTAAGACGAGTTACTATTTATTATTTATTTTAAAATTAAAAAATGTTTTTTTACAATTTAAAAATCTTCTTTTTAATTTTTAGAAATTGCAATGGTATGAAAGGGAAGAAAAGGTTCCAGAAGAAATCCCTGATATTGGAATTCCATCAAAAAATTTCCCTCGAGATTGCCATAAAACTATTGTTCTTCAAGGATCAACAAACTACACAATGATAAGCAGGATAAATGGAAGAAAAGTGAGGATAGTGTCACGGGACGATGAACCCTTCATTTGTCCTGGGACAAGAGAATGGGACCTTGATGAGAAATCTCGAAGTGATCCAGATATAGAACAACTTCATGGTGGAACAATGGAGTCAAAACACATAGTCACTTATTTTGCAACGCAACTTCCAATTCCTCTTTCAATTGTTCGGGACATGAAAGCTGAAGAAAGGAGGCAACAAAAATTAATAAATAATACCGAACCGGCTGAACCTTTACCACCACAAATAAAACTACCTGAAGGAAATATATACCGTTGTGAAACTAAATTACCAACTATTGTTAAAAGTGAACCAAGTTCTATAACAGTGACTGTAACAAATACACCTTCAAATTCCAATCCTCCAACACCTATGACCCCAGCAGCAGCAGCGACTGTCAATAATTCTTCCTCCTCCTCCTCTAATACGAATAATAATAATAATAGTGGTAGTAGTAATAATAAGAAACTTGAGAATGGACCTCTGACTTTAGAGAAGGAAAAGGACAAATTAGTCATTCCAGAAAAGAAAAACTGCCTATTTCCAACTCCAACCAACTCGTTGCAAAATTCTAAAATTAATAATAGTGTGATACAAAAGAAAGCTAAACGTCTTGATGATGTTTTGGGACGCATAAGAAAAGATCAGAGTGAAGACGACAATGCACTTAGTGAACCACCAACACCGACTCCAATGATATTAAGTAGCATTGAAACTTCTTTGCCTTCTCCCGTTGCCTTTATAAAACAAGAAAACAACTCTGAATCATCAATGCCAACAACAGTTTTAGAAAATGGACTAAGTGATAGTGGACTATTAGGAGGAGGTAGTGACAATTCCAACATGTCTGCAGCTGTATCAGAAAATACCTGTGATAGTACTAGCAAACACCAACAACAACAACAACAACAAGCCCAAAATAAAAATGTCGAGGTACAAATTGGTGACCTTAGAGTAAGGGATCCTGGGGCTACGCTTAAAAGAAAACGAGTGGAAGACTACGAAGATGAATGCTACACTCGTGACGAATCCAGCCTGTATCTTGTTACTGAATCGCAAGACTCTTTGGCTCGGCGTTGTCTGTCCATTTGTAATATTATTAGAAACCTAACTTTTGTTCCTGGCAATGAAATGGAGTTTGGGAGATGTGTTCCATTCTTAAGTCTTGTTGGAAAATTAATACTTCTTCATCATGACCATCCATTGAAAAAGAAGCCAAAGGAAACTCCTCAACCTGTTCAACCATTAGAAACAAAAGACATTATTAAAGAAGAGCCAATTGAGATTGACGAAAAAGAGAAATCTGGACATCAAGAGCAAGAGGAGGAAAAGACTATTATTGAATCAAAGAATGAATCTATGGATGTTGAATCATCATCTAACAGTAAAGAAGAGGACACTTGTAAAGATTCTGAAATGAAAAGTAAAACAAAGAAAGAGGATGGAGAGGAAGAAGAGGAGGAAGAAGAAGAAGAAGAAAGTTTGTTTGCTGCTGAAGAAACAGCATCTGATATCGTTGCAGCAGTAGACATTGATGCTGACTCTTGTACAAGCTTAACAAATGACGATGAATGGTGGTGGGATTATGTCCATCATATTAGAGAACATGTGCTAGTGATGATTGCAAATATTTCTGGGCAAATGGACCTTAGTCAATATTCTGAAGAAATTAGTAGACCAATTTTGGATGGATTGTTACACTGGGCTGTTTGTCCGGCTGCATATGGACAAGATCCTTTTCCAACTCTTAATCAAGGAGCCTATCTATCTCCTCAACGACTTGCTATTGAAGCTTTGGTGAAACTTAGTGTAATTCAAGGAAATGTCGATTTGCTGTTGGCCACTCCACCCTACTCTAGAATTGAAAGACTGTGTCAACTACTTTGTCGCTCTCTGTGTCGAACAGAAGAGCAAGTGATGAGGGAGTTCGCTTTGAATCTCCTGTATTACTTGTCTGCAGCAGATTCCGGCGTTGCAAGGACAATCGCGTTGCAAAATCCTTGCATTTCTTTGCTTATATCATTTATTGAACAGGTATAAATTTTTACAAATAGTGATAATACTAGAATGTTTATTCATTACTTTTTTTTTTAAATATACAGGCTGAGCATAATGCAATGTCTATTGCTAACAATCATGGATTCTCTGTACTTCGAGAAAATCCAGAAGCAATGGGAACTAGTTTGGATATGCTTCGTCGTGCTGCAATGACACTTCTCAATTTAGCTCGCCATCCAGATAACCGCCCACTATTTGTTCAACACGAGCCAAGACTATTACAACTCGTCATGAGTCAAATCCTTGAACAGAAAGTTGCTGCAATGGTAGCACAAGTTTTATATCAATGTTCTACTCCTGATGCTCCTAGTACTCACAAGTATCTTTATGCGTCAAACATGGATACTTTTTACACGCCGCTATTTAGCAGAAGCCGTCAACCAAATCCACATCATTCACAAATTCCACACCCACACCACCACATGGGTTAACAATGGCAAAATGTAGACAACATTTCTAGTTCAAAAAATTAGGTCAACCGGGTTGTTATTCAAATTAATTTATTTAAAAAATGGTTGTATTTTAAACGAGACAAAAATGTTATTAGCAAACTAGCTATAAATAGTTGGTTAGTCTTTATATTATTATTATTATTATTATTAGTTTAATGTTGTTTTTTTATTATTATTCTCATAACAGACTTTTAATTAACGAATCTTATATAATCCAGTCCCAGAAAAGGAATTTATATACAAATGTACCCTGAGTACTTAATGTACAGTAAAAAGGACTTGATTTTTGATGAATACTAATCATAAAGTGAACAATGTCTGTGAATTTGATTTTAACTCTGATGGTAAAATAAGCAAGCTAGCCAGAAACAGGACATCACAGCCTGCTATATTTGTAAATAAGTTGTTTTATACATATTATGATGCTGCTGAAATCTTGGATAATTACGACATTCTCTTACAAATAATATAATGTACATATATATTAAGTTATTTTGATCTAACTATACAACAAGTACAATTTCATAATTTAAATTGTATACTATTGTGCTTGAATTGAAACGATTTTTGCATGAGATAATTTTACTCCTTTATAACTATTCAATAGTTTTAAATTTTTTAGTACCATTTGTGAAACTATCATGGTATTTCGTGTATGTTATGTCAGTCACACCAATTATACACGATATAAGTATATATAGTAAATAGTTTATTAATTAATCAACAGAAAGTTTACTACTTGATACAATATTATAGTGATAATTTATTATGAATTTATCGCAAAATATGATGAATGAAGGCATGGCATAGTCAAGCTTCAAGCTCTTGAAGTCTCAACTGTTTATTACATGTAAAGTAGAATATTTAAGAAAATGAGTAATTAATAAATTTTGATCAATGATGGACATTAATTTTGCTTTGGTTGTTTTCATTCCTTGTTTGGCAAACAAAGATTTAAAAAAAAAACAAACATAATAAGCCACAACCTTTTGCAAGGACATTTTATTGTCATTTATATATAGTTAATCAAATCTGATTCCGCTTTTGATTTGTCAATTGTTATTATTCTCTTCTTTTGCATTTCCACTTCCATAAATGCAATCTATGCATTTTGAAAGTTGCTTACATGGACATATTATGAGAGTGATACTCAAGGCTTGCTTTTTGGAGAGTTGTCCTTTTTGGATGACGCATTAAAATGATGACCTTATACTATATTTTTATTTGTCACATTTGTTTTCTTTTAAACATGTCAATATTATAGACATGAGTAATTCCAATTGGTATTAAAAGAAATGACCAAACAGGTGCGGTCCAATTTTAAGGAAATACTTAATTTCCCGTTTTATATAAAAATCATGAGACATCATCGTATAAAGAAAAGATTAAGTTGTTTATGCCCATGTAATTTTTATCAGAGATCATCAGAGGATATTAAGAACAAGCATCTTCAGCAAAAAAACTTTTAAGTCGGATGAGATCATCTTAAATTACTTTACAATAGAATTAGGGGTACTCAAATCTGGTAGGGAATTTAACATTAATTCATCAGGTTTCTTACATATAACTTTTAAAATAAACAAATAAGCATTCAAATTTCTAATTGTAAAATGATCCCTTCGTATTGGTCTTTTCATGGCCGCATCGTATCCCTTTTCTTCTCCTTCTTCTTTGGCTCTTTGACCAAATTCTATTCTAATTTTATGCCGCACTCCATCTAAGGCTCTCTTGTCTCCTAATAATCCTTCCATTTATATACATGCAAATACATCTTTTATATCTGATTGGCTCTTGACCATGCAAAAAATGCAAATGCATGAGATGAGCTGTCTTTTTGTTCTTTGCTTTAAAACAATATTTGAATCGTGACCTATTCCGCTGTCATCTGAAAACTTTTCATTGTTTCCGACTCTCTCTAATTAAAGTAATGATTGGAATATAAATCTAATCAATATTTAATGATTTTGCATGTTGTATCATTTTGCCTCGTTTTCTCTGCATAATCTTAAAGATAAAGTTAGATCAGATTAAATAAAGTATGACTTTGCAAAATCGGAACAAAGGATCCTTTTACTTTTCAACCGACATTTGTATGTTATGTATTGAATTCCGATTAAAGTGCCATGCAAATTTCGAAATGCAAATGTAATAGAACATATAGAGTTTCAGTTGATGTTGTGGAATAATGTTGTTTGCAAATTGTAACCTTACATATTATTTGGTTGGTGGTTTGGATATTATCTCACCCTCCTCATTTCATTCGTTAAACTGCCTTTGCTCTGTAAACATACATTCCAATTTCCAGCCTCTACTTCACCACAATTATCGGTGGTGATAAGCCTTATCTACAATAAATAGTGCTAATTGATTTCACCTTCCTCAAGCTCAATTTGCAACAACTCTTTTCCAAACATAATTTTCAGAATTTCGAAAAATGGCTGCAACTCGTGCGACAAAGAGTGGATTTGCTGCTGAAGCTCATGCCAAGGTTAGCTATGTTAAAATTCGTATTAAATTAAGGTAATTTGAGTTGGACACTAATAATCCAACTAGAAATTCATGCTCATGAAAATATTATTTGGTTAAGAATGTATAAAAGATTTAATATAAGAAGGTTAAATGTTTGTTCAATATCTATCTGAAAATCCGTAGACAAAAGTTAAATCCGATTCAATGTTTCATGAGAATCTGGTAATGGAATGTAACCTTTAGCCTTTCTTCTGCATTTTTAGTGACCGTGACTGAATTTGATAATGGCTTATTTTCCTTCCTTCTTAAAAATGTCAGTTACCTAAAAAAAGTTCATTATGCTGCTGAAAAAGTGACAGGTTCGTGATAAAACTGACGACGACGTAAAGTTTTAAAACAGGTTTCAGATATCATGCAACCAATCATCTCTCTCTAAATTTTTAAGGTCTAACGGAAACATTGCACTTTTGATCCATGTTGATGCTATTATAAAATTACCAGCTCTCAAGTAATTGCATGAGCTCATCGTTAATTTTGCACTTTGCTCAAAGGTTTGTACTCTGTCTGTTGTAAAGTTCCATGAAAAGGCTATTGTCAATTTGTCATTGCTCGTTTGAGATATCATGCTTTTATCACGCAGTCTTGACATTGCAAATTTCAATTTGAAAATAATAACCCTCTGAGATAATTGAAATCATTTTTATTATTTATTCAAGACTTCCGTTGTTCCGTTTAAAATATCAGTGCCAATGCCAAACCACCATTGTTTCCTGCCGTGTCATTTTTCCAGTTTCACTTTCCTTACAAATGTCAACGCATTTCTAAATCTGCAGCTGCCACTATATTCATACATAGCTTCCCTTTCTGCAAAAAAATTGCCACACTATTGAATAAGAATACAATTTTACATGAGCTAGAATATGCCAGATGGTTTAATTTTTTTTTGTAAAGTTGTAGCTGTCACATTTTTAATGTACTTCTGCTAACAACATTACATCATTTACAGCAAAAAATATGGTATCTTTTGTACAAATGTTTTCTGACCACATAAAAGTGGTGATCTCATGACAAAGTTGTATATCCAGCAACAGTAGGTTATTTATATATACTACATACTAATTACATTCAATTTTTATTTTAATTGATTTAGACAAAACATTTGTCAACTGACACAAATGATTTAACGGATCAGTATTAATTTTGCTGTATGCATAAATATGCTGTAAAATAATAAAGTTTTAAGCCACCTTTATTACTCCAGAGTGACGTAACAAATTTAGGCAACTTGCTTTATATTCATCAAAATAACTGCAAATTATTTTTGAACATGATTATAAATATGAAATAAATGCCAAAAATAGCATTGAATAATATAATAATAAACCTTAGGAATTTCGAGTGCATGATTTACGTAATAAATGCATTTTTGTAGCCTGCAATATAAAATTGCATGCATTGCATTTGCAATTAACATTCGGCATTATTTATTAACCAATTTTATTTTCCCATAGATTATGAGCAAATACAATGAACATCACGCTCATGAGGTAAAAACTAAAATGCTATTTTTTATATGCAGTTAACTAATTGTAATAAAATGTCAGGTTTTAGAATGGATTTCTGAGATTACTCAAAAGGAGATCAATACCAGTGGAGACATGGACAATTTCTACAGCGTCCTTAAAGACGGGACTTTACTTTGCGAGTATGTCATCAATCATGAATGTTATGTTATGCATTGAAAAATATCAAAATTATTTGCTTTTTTCATTTTTTTAAGACTTGTAAATGCGATGAAAGAAGGATCAGTGAAGAAAATAAATGTGACCACGATGGCTTTTAAATGCATGGAAAACATCAACAATTTCCTTGCTGCTGTTACAGCCATGGGCGTCCCTTCACAGGAACAATTCCAAACTGTAAGAATAAATTGTAAGCCTTAAATTCGAAATAAATTATAATGCATTACACTTTAAGGTTGATCTTTGGGAAAAACAAAATTTGAACTCTGTTATTATCTGTGTACAATCACTGGCAAGAAAGGCTTCCAACTACGGAAAATCAACAATTGGGCCTAAAGAAGCAACAAAGAATGTCCGAAATTTCTCTGAGGAACAACTAAAAGCTTCTGATACCGTTATCGGTCTTCAATATGGCTCAAATAAAGGAGCCAACCAATCTGGAATTAATTTTGGGAATACACGACACATGTAAAAAAAAACCTTAAACAAATGTGACCTTACATACACTTGTGACCATATGTTAAATCTAATATTTTCTAAATGATTGTTATTTCCAATTAAAAAATTCCAACAAGTTCCAGGTGAATACATTTCTTTTATACATACATAGATTTTAATTTAATAATCAAAAAGTTAATTTATTCTTGTCTATTTTATAACAAGTCCAAATTTCAGGTTAAAAATAAGAATTGTCATAATGAATGACATAACAAACACTAACTAATCAACAGCTTTACCAACAATTATTATTATTGTTTATCCAAATATATGTCAAAATGTGAATTCAAAATAAATATTCATATATTTACTTAAAATGCGTGATGAAAAAGTGATTGACTACTTGACGAGTATTGAACATATTGGAAAAAGTCCATCTCAGATCTTGAGAGATTTTCTTTACAAAATGTGTGGATTGATTAAAGTAGGAGGTTTATAAGGTACTTTTAAGCTAGCTATTACATGGAAAGTAATAAGTTGGCATTTAGTGTAATACATTTGATATTATGAGTGAAAAAGTGTTTTGGCTTTGACTAGTCCATTTTCTTGTTTTCGACTTGACCATTATTATCACCATTGCAATTGGGAACACGAGCCATTGCAGAACGTTCTTCAGCTTCCCTCATTCGGGCAGCATGATCTCTATTCTTTCTCTTGATCCTGGCGTAAGGTCCAATGTCAGGGTCCATTACAAAATCATACAACACTTGAACCCAAGAATCGTGATGTGGCAGTGTGTCATAATAATCCTTAGCAATTTCTCTCAGCTAAAATAAATTGTTTAAAAAAAACAATTTATCAGAAATATTATTTAAAGTACTTTATTCATCAATTACCTTTGGAAGATTACATCCCGGGACTGAAGGGAAATCGTGATGCTCATTATGGTATCCAACATTAAAAGTAAGACAGTTAAGTATTCCGTAATACGAGTACGTTTCATATCCTTTGCGAAACATGTAGTGCTCAGAAACAAAATGTCCAGCAACCGGATGCAAACCCTGTGAATTGCATTTAATGAGAATAAATTATATAATGCCATATCAGAGAATTATAAGAAATTCATATTTGATCTTGTTTGAATAAAGTTCTTTGAAAAAAAGTTTTAAAAAGGGTTATAGAAACTTTTCAGATTTTTGTTTACACCAATCTGGAATTTTCAAGCAATAAAATTATTGATTGCGAAAAAGTAAGTACCAACTGACAAGAACAAAATGCTTCATACAGCAGAATGCCAGACGTTTCAAACCACTGCAAACAAATTACAACTAAATCAGAATCGACC
>JAQIXN010000446.1:0-38831 GCA_034698145.1 Proisotoma minuta
TTTAGGCAATTAATGGTATATAATAATTATAATTAATTGAGGGATTAACGTACCCAATGGCGGCCATGAGCCAAATCATGGTCAAGGAGAAAGTCAGCCTTCGTCTGTTTGTAGTCCACATGAGGAGAAAGGAAGATCGGAAGGAGTCCAATCCTCGAATGAGATCGCCTATCACATTTCGTGGGGTATTTGACATTGGAATCGGAGGCGTTGGAATCTCAATTTCAGAAAAGCAAAATCCTGTTTTGCTCCCTTTGTTGCATTTATACAGTCTCTGCAAAATAAAGGACAATTAAAAATAGGAAATGTCTTCTTTTCTCCAACTTTCAGTATTTTTCCCATACTTTATAAATACTTAGAGATTCTGCATCGTGTCCGTTTTGCAGTAAATTTAAAGGACCTTCTGGCATAAAAATTAGAGCCACCAAGCTCAATAAGCTTGGAGCCCAGGCTGCTAGCAAAAGCCGACGCCAAGCGCTGAAATGTTCTTTTAACTCCTCATTGAGATGAAAGCCTATGAACATTTTCTCAGTTAATTAAAGGCAAGCATACAAGAAAAATATTTGAGTAATACCAGTGGAAGGGAGAATGAACCATGAGATCATAACGACATAAGCTGCGCCCAATGGCCACCACAAAAATAAAACTGTGCTTGCTAACTTCCGTCTCTTTTCTTGAATGAATTCACTAAAATATGTGACTGCTAAAGGCATCCCACCCCCAAGCCTAAGAAGATTATAATCCAATGTCATCATCATGTCATTGAAGACAATTTCTTATACAATTACCCAAAGCCGCTGAAGAGTCTTGCAGTAAGGAATGTCCCTTCTGTCGGCATTGTAATACTCGCCCCACTGAAAAGACAGCCAACGCCAAGGGCGTAGACTAAAGACTTTTTCCGACCAACACGATCACCCAAAATGCCCCAAAATATTGAACCAATTCCCATTCCCAACAAAGTTGCACCAACTGAAAGAATAATAATAATTAGCCTTTATGCATATAAAATTTCCAGCTCAAATAATCTGAAGCTGAAAAGGACATACCTAACCAAGATTTTTGAGTCTCGTCTACGCAAAACTCAAACTGAGCACTTTTTGAGCTCATTATTAAAGCCATCAGCTCTGAAAGATCGGCAGCCATCACAAATCCACAAACGATGAAAAGGATCAATTGCATTTTCCCATATCCAATCTAGATGAAATTAAACATCAAAGTTGAAAATCGTAATAACTCAATGATAAGTACGTCAGTAATCACTAATCATAATGGCAAAGTATGTTTTCCGTTTTCTTTGATGCATTTTCTTTGATATACATACATATATAATCTCTTTCTACTCTTTCTCCGTGGGAAAAGAAAGGTGAACGAATTAGAGGTGACATTTATAGAAAACAAAAGATAAAGTCTTGAAAGCATTGCTACGAAACATTTACGGATAACAGCCTCATTTTCTTTCTCTTTGACTTGGATTTCCTGACAAAGATGCTTTTACAAATATATCTCGTTTATGATGCTCTTTACTCATAAATTATTTTGCTAATGCCCTTCCTTGATTTCACACTTACTTTTTTCTTCTCAAGAGTAAACATACGCCATACACGCTCATAAATAAGCAGTGTTCTGACACGAATAAGACTGTTTTCATTTATAACGCAATTGCAATGCAATTTGCTTTCACTTTGAGCTGTCGTGCAATGCAATGAATTAGGACCAACTTGGTCCGACCAAGTAAATATACTGATAGATTACATATTTTAGTTACCTGTTGAAGTGCTTCTTCGTGGAATTTTTCGATGACGGTCCTTTCGTTGGCTTCTCCTTTGTCCCCATTGTTTATTCCCCTTGAGTGTTGTTGACACATTTCTCCAGAAGGACTGTTGAGGATGGAAGAGCCGTCTTCTGAAGTGTAATTCATTGCTCGATCTTTAGGTCTCACCAAAGGCTCACTCTCCATCTCTGCTCAACATTAATCCAAAGTTATGTCATTAGAAAAGGCTAGAAAGTGAATGACAGACTCGAGTCGTTTCATTTTCCCCGATTAATTAAGCTGATTGCTCTCCTTCTGTTTAACTAACCTAGCACAAGCAATTAGGAATAAGTTCCATTCTCATGCAAAGCTGACATTTACATTTACATCCATACATAATACAAAATGTCACTCATGCAATGAAGAGAATGAAGTATCCTCAATTAACTTTAATTAATTTCCCAATTCTCGCAGAGAAAGTAAAGTTGGATAAAATTGGCATCAATTGTCACTATTCTAATTACATGCAGATGGAACGAGGTCATTAAAAGAGTTAGCGGATTGACTAAAACCACACCCATTCTTTCGTCTTACATTTGTGTCAGTGAGACTACTTGTAAAGTAGACGCAATTATTTTATCGTCATAACCGATGTAGCTCATTATAATCAGTAGCTATTTATAAGAACATAAGAAAGAAAGCATGGCATAAAACAAAACAAATCCAAATAAATGTTGGCATTAGTTCTACTGACTGACATACAAAAGACAAAATGCGACGTATTAGATATAAGTGGTGTGTTTTTTTCGTATTGATGTGTCATGTTTTGTATATCGTCGTATTTTCTTCCCTTTTACCTGTTTTCCTTGCTACTTTTGTAAATGTCATGAAATAGAAGAGGGTCAGAGTCTGGCTAAAAATATAAAAGTAAGTAATGCATGTGTTTTAGCGTAAACAGGTCAATAAGTCGATGCGTTAAAGACGAGTGTTAGGAATTATGGATTAAACCCATCTGTTTTATTTTTGAAACTGCTACATAAATGAATGATGTGAATGATGTCATTGTAAATACAATTTGTTTCAAGAAGGTTGCAAATAAAAAAAAAGATTATTTATAAGAATATTTTCAAGGTAGAACCAACAATAAAATGGAATTATATATATGCTAGTAGCACCCCATAATTTCGACAAACTTATTCTTAACCTTTCCAACCTAAACTAAAAATAGTCTACAAAGAAACTGTAAGTAGCTCATAAAAAGAAAGCCGACCGCAAGTTTAGGGGATAAAATCAAATATCACGCATTGACATTTAGTTAAATGTGCATTTCTCTTTCGGAGCTATAAAACAAACTCATGCATAATAATTTATTGCTTTATCCGAAAATATATTATTTACTCACCTTGAAGAGAGAAATCATGGTTAAAAATATTTCAACTTTATGTGAATTTCAGAACCAAAATAGTATTATTAAATCTATAAATAACTTCAACACATAAAGCAAAACTCAAATCTCTCTGTTCAACTTTTCCAAATGTTTTGTTTTATCTCTAAATACATTTTATTTTTGTAAATACGGCTTCAGTCAGTCAGTGTGCATTTTATCAGAGGGTTTTATTCAACACTTCATTCATAATTTACAACCAAACAGACTCGCATATAAAAATCACAGGCTTATGTATTATAATCTATTCACTTGGCTTCGTTAGTGAATGTGCACAAAAGTTTGGAGCAGTGTCTTTTTGTGATTGATACACTCTCAGCTTTGAGCAATAGTGAATGTGAACTTTTTTCAGGTGCAGGCAGTTGCAGCTTGATTTGATTGAGAACTGAAATTAAAATTTTATTAATAATATAGCAGCAGCTGTAATTTTCCAAATGAGCTTTCGTTTTATGAGTACTATAATTTAAAGACTATAATTATTATGATGATTACGAGCTGTGAATTGATGGACGGAGAATACTAATATTTGGACGATGAATGAGACGAATGAACGACTCGGGTAGCTAAATTGAGACTATTTTAGCTCGACTAAATAAAAGGCTCTGACTAAAATATGAGGAACACATGAAACTAAATTGGAACATTAATAATTGTGTTGATAAGAAGCATGATTCAAGACCTTGGAATTTGACTTGTGAGCTGCGGAAATTAAATGACAAGGAAGCTTTGTCTTATTGAAGACTACCTTATACTTATGATATACTTATGAGACAAAGGATGAAATTATAATTATTCTATGCATCTAAAATAGTGTACCAAATTATTTGTTTCGTGCTTCTTTTAAAACCGATATATCTACATTTTTAGTAACTATTTTTTAACAGGTTGACAATTTAATTGACAAACCAAAGTCAACGCACTATATAAATATTTTATCCGCCCTCCTAAATCAATAATTAAATAGTAAAGTTGATATTCTTTTGGTTACTGAACTTGTCTCATTTCAATTGGCCCTAATTAGTGATGACAATGACCCATAATTATAATGACATTTCAGAGGAGCTCCGTTGCATTTTAAGAAAATCTCACCTTTCTCTCAAACCGATGTATCTTGCAAGTTGCAATAACTGATTTCAATAATACTATCGCAGGAACTTTACACCCAAAAAATTAAAACGTCTCAAGTTTAATGAATGGAGATATAAAAAGTATGTTCAACTCCAACAGCAGACTGTTATGTAAAACCACCCACCAAATAGTATGCAGCGTAAATAATCCGAATCCGTACAGGGTTTCACTACTTTATTTGTTTAAACTAAACTTGAACTTTCGTAAACATTTAAATTATTGAATGAATAAACTAATTTGAATTAGTAGTTTAATTAGCTACATGGTTTTCTTATAACTGCGTTTGATAATTAGGTAGATATTTAAAGCTCCATTCCAAATGGTAATTAGGATGAGACTTCTCACTCAACACTCTTTCTACTCGACTTGTCTTATTTATGTGGGTTGTCTTGTCTCGTCTTCGTCAAAACATTTTGTAGCTCAAGTTCTACTCTTGAACTGAATCGAATTCTTGTATGCATAGAGTGGAGACCTTATTCCGGGGGCTCTTTTTCATACCTACCCGAATTCGGATTCGGAGTAACATTGAATTGCATTGCGGTGGAAAACGGGTCGGCTATTTTCGACACGGAGAAAGTTGAATTTTGCTGGCTTTACCTTTCTCCTTCTGTTGGATTTTTAGATTGGATTCAATACTAAGGTTTCCTCAATTTGCAACAGTGCAGGAAATAAAAAAAATGTGTAACCTTGATCTGGCTTTAGAAATAGGATGAAAAAAGTTGCAAGGTTAGACATTTGAAAAAAATGAATTGGAAAAGTCATGAGAATTAAAGCAAGTCAATTTATTCCTGGAGGCGAAAATAAAGTTTTGGTCTTTCCGTGGCTAACTTTCTAAATTTGAGTTCTCATCACTATATAGTAAGTTAGTAACATGCTTTTAGCTCAGGATTGTCAACATGAAAAGTTTGCGTATGTAAATAAACATAATCCAAAGCCAATTCTAGGAATAGAAATGTGTAAACTTGTGCCATTCAATGCTGCATTCAAATCCTTCTTTTTCTTGGAAGCATTTTAATCCATTTTCTGAAAAAAGTTTAGTCAACAGCCAATCCACATTTTTTTATATAAAATATAGAATGAAGGTCAAGTGAAAAATACGCCATAAAACTTTCCAGGCGTGTATAATTTAATGAAAAAAATGAAGTGTGATTATTCATGCACAAGCAACTCAACTTTCACTCACAATGCAATGCTATGAATTTGAAGAGTCTTCGTTTTGATGAAATTTTTACATGCTTTGGTTTATTAAAAAATGCTCACGAAGGAAATGAGTTTTGTAGAAGTGTTCCGTCAGCATAATTTTAAATTACTTGCCCATTGTTCTCAGCTTTTAAAAGTTTTTTCAAATATGTTTTTATCTATGTCAAAAACATAAAGGAGTTGATCGCTTTGTTATACTGATTAAAAATCTGTCAATAAAATTGTCGTTAAAATTTTACAAAAATAATGAATCCGTATATAAATAATACTTGTTTCTATTATCAAAGTGATAATTGTATCCCATTATGAAATTGAAATGGGACAAACTGATTGATTGATTGACCACGCCTATTTGCTAAATGTCAAATTCCATATTAATATATTAAAGATGAGTTTCCAAAAATAACATTATACACAAGCCATTTTGAGAGAAAGCAGAGAAAGTAGGGGGTTGGCCATAAAATATGTCAGCTATCTTTTATTAGATTAGGTCGAGTACAAAAGAAAAAATTTCACTCGTGTTAAGAATATATGTACTCGTTGTTATTGAAAGCCTTGAATGACGCACATTAAAAAGTTGGTCTAATAATGTCTCTGAAATAAAATAGACATCAAATCAAGAAAAGTTGGCGATATGAAAAAAGCACGAACTCACGATCAGCTCTTAAAATGTCAAACGTGTGTTTATACATCTTGAAATAAAAGCGTTTCATGTTTGAACAAACATCGATAGCCAATGTAATCTCATGCTTGCATTCGACAGATAAAACTGGTCAACTATCCACACAACTAAAATTAATAAGCTAACTTCCAGTCAATCAGCAAATCAAGGAGATTGTCAAGGAGGAAGTTTCAATGCAAACACGCAAAGTAAACTAAATGGATAAAATATATATCTCTTACTCCACTATGATGTGCAATATTCGTACCTCTTTTATTAACTACCACGCCCCCAAAGCCTGGGATAGGAATGTCCAGGGAAAGTTTGTTCTGTATCCCATTTCCAAGTCCCCATATCTCATCATCATCCTCTCCAAAATTCATGCCTCCACTTTCACCACAAAATTCACAAACGATCAAGGAGAAAAGTTGTGTTATGTTTCACTTTCACTTGGAAAGAGAATAATGCTCATGGTCGATTAATTTGACATGAATTAGAAATGTAGAGCAAGAGGAAGTACAGAAAAGTTGTTTATAACGATTTGCATATTAATGTGAAAGTTTTATATAAAACTAGGAACGAGGATTTTTTGTTTGTTGTCCGTTGGTGGTTAGATGGGGAATGACCAAAGTGTTTGCCCATTAAACTTTCTCTAGTTGTAGAGGACACATGACACAATACTACTTTCACCTACTCCTTTCCAGCAAAACATGTCAAAATACTCAAAATGTTATTTGAAGAGGTTTAATTGGAAAAATGTCAATTTTCTCATGTACAATTCCTCCATACATACAATGTTCGTTTGTTATCCGGAGCTGTATATAGATAAGGATAAATCATGACTATAACTAAAAAAAAAACCTTGTCAAGTTATAAAATTCATATGATAAATTGACATAAAATTAGAAATGCTCAATCCCTAATAGGGATTCCCTATGCAATTTCATAATATGAGACATATATGAGAGTTGAAATATTCTATCGATTGATAATTTATGGAAATGCCAACCACCCCCACTTGTTAAACCCGTATGAAAGTTTTCCATGAAAAACCCCCAGCCTGTGTATGTGACTAAATGGGGCTTTGCGATACAAAGGCAGCTTGATGTCGACGGTGGTGGCGTTGTCTCATTCCAGTCTCTGCCACGTACTCTGTCAAAATCAATCCGGCTTCTGGAGAAAACTTTGAAATTAATTGTAATCTGGTTGTTCTACTCGTAGAAAGGACAACTGAAGAGACTGGAGTAGAGTCGAGGACCACGCCCACTCAAAACTTCCACACCGGCAGGAGGAGAGAAGGTACTGCAGTGCAGAATCTAAACAATGCTTTGGGGTTTTTGGTAAATATGTTAATTTTGTTGGAGGATGGGAGGTGCGGTGAAGGACAAGAAGGGCCATCGCTCTGAAAATGGGGGAGTCAAACAATCGGCAGCTAGTAACAAGTATTTGGGAAGTTTGTCTCTCATCACATTCGCCGTTCTCACCATCGCCTGGTTGACCGGGTTCTTATCAAGACTCTTTTCCGTCATACGATTCGAAAGCATCATCCACGAGTTTGATCCCTGGTTCAATTATCGTGCAACTGCTCACATGACGGAACATGGATTCTATAATTTCCTCAATTGGTTCGATGATCGGGCTTGGTACCCTTTGGGGCGTATTGTGGGGGGAACTGTCTACCCTGGACTCATGGTCACTTCAGGGGCCATCCACTATGTCCTCTCGTTGCTCAATATTCCTGTCCACATTAGAGAAATTTGTGTTTTTCTCGCACCCGTATTTAGGTAGATACTCATTTGCTTTTTACATATTAGGTAATGCGAGTTTTAATGATAATACCTTTTTTCAGCGGGTTGACTGCAATAGCTACATATTTCTTAACTAAAGAGATTTGGTCTCCGGGAGCTGGTCTTTTTGCTGCCAGTTTCATCGCTATTGTCCCAGGGTACATTTCAAGATCTGTTGCAGGGTCTTATGACAATGAAGGCATTGCTATTTTTGCTTTGCAATTGACATACTTCTTGTGGGTCAAATCTGTCAAGACTGGCTCTGTCTCATGGGCAGTTGCCACTGCACTATCCTACTTTTACATGGTATTTAACTAAACTTTACATTGTAAAGTTTACAATAAAATCAGCTAACGATTGTTTTTAATTCCAGGTCTCTGCCTGGGGTGGCTACGTGTTCATAATCAATCTGATTCCTCTGCACGTCTTTGTGCTATTGTTGATGGGACGATTCTCGCATAGAATCTACACGGCGTACAACACTTTCTTCATTCTTGGATTAATTTTGAGTATGCAAATCCCATTCGTCGGCTTTCAACCAGTGAGGACAAGTGAGCATATGGCATCTGCAGGTAATAATCAATTTTATCAAGTCTTTTTTTGGTATTTGTAACTGTACATTTAGATATTAACATTCTAAATTTAAATTTTTCCTCCTAGGTGTATTTGCATTGCTGCAAGCGGTTGCATTCTTGAAATACTTGCAACGTTTTTTAAGCAAGCAGGAATTCAGACATTTCTTTTTGTTCGCCGGAGTTGCAGCGGCCGCAATTGTTTTTGTTACCGTTGTTGGATTGACTTATGCTGGAGTCATTGCACCATGGAGTGGACGTTTCTACTCTCTTTGGGACACTGGATACGCAAAAATTCATATTCCTATCATTGCCTCAGTTTCTGAACATCAGCCTACAACTTGGTTCTCCATGTTTTTCGACTTGCATATTTTGGTAGTCACATTCCCTGTAGGAATTTGGTTCTGCATCAAAAAAATCAATGACGAAAGGGTCTTTAGTAAGTTACAACATAAATTTTCTGTACATGAAATTATTTGAACAAAATTTTATTATTTTTTTTTTCTAGTCGTTCTGTATGCCTTGTTTGCTGCCTACTTTGCTGGGGTTATGGTATGTTAGAATCAATTGAATATGTTTTTTATACATTTTGATAAATATTTTAACCATTTAATTATAAATTACAGGTTCGACTTATCTTGACGCTTACTCCCGTCGTTTGCGTACTCAGTGCCATTGCGTTTTCTTCATTGTTTGAACTTTACCTAAAGGACGATGAGAATCCACAGGCTGATCAATCTGGAAAGAATGACAACATGTATGATGAGGCTGGAAAAGTTCGTAAAATGCCTCATGAGCAAAACAAGGATGAGAATTCTATTGGTGGAAACTTGAGAATAATTGTTTTGATTGCGTCTCTCTTCATAATTTTGCTGTTTGTTGTTCATTGTACATGGGTCACTTCTAACGCCTACTCAAGCCCAAGTGTTGTACTGGCCACTTATGATCAAAATGGAAGACAAATTCTAGACGATTTCCGTGAAGCATACTTTTGGCTTTGGCAAAACACTGACGAAAACGCACGTATCATGTCATGGTGGGATTATGGATATCAGATAGCAGGGATGGGGAATCGGACAACTCTTGTAGACAACAACACGTGGAATAGTAAGTTGTTGAAAAAAAAATAACACTGTAGTTCCTAATTTTTGAACTAATGCTTGATTGAATCTACAGATACGCATATATCAATGGTTGGAAAAGCAATGTCCAGCACTGAGCCAAAAGCCTATGAAATTATGACATCTTTGGACGTTGATTATGTCCTCGTCATCTTTGGTGGATTGATTGGGTATTCTGGAGATGATATCAACAAATTCTTGTGGATGGTTAGAATTGCTGAAGGAGAACATCCACAAGACATTAGGGTAAGCAATTACAAAATAATTTTTCCAATAATTGGAATTACTAATTTTGAATTGGTTAATTACAGGAAGCAGATTACTTTACAGCCAAGGGGGAATATCGTGTCGATGAAGAAGCATCACAAACAATGTTAAACTGTCTGATGTACAAGTTATCCTATTACAGATTTGGAGATGTCAGGGTAAGATACTACTACACCAATAATTATCGAGCTGTAGATTGTTTTGTAAAATATAAACATTTTTTTTTCTATTGTAGATTGGTGGATATACTGGATACGATCGCACAAGGAACTCTGTAATTGGAAACAAAAATATCGAATTAACATACCTAGAGGAAGCATATACTTCAGAACATTGGCTTGTGCGAATTTACCGTGTCAAGAAGCCTTCAGAATTCAATCGACCTCGTATCGGAAGAAGTTCGCGACAAATTAAGACTAAAGCAACCCTAACAAAGAAAACTAGCAAAAAGAAGAAGGGAACCTTAAAAAATAGACCAGTAATTGTTAAAGGAAAAGGAGCGAAGGCTACGTAAACATTAGAGCATTACCCTTATTCCTATTAGTTATTCATATTTTTTGCTACGAAAACAATACCAAATCCAAGACCAAAAGAAGGTTTACTATTACTACAAATTATTATTGAATTACTAACTAACACACTCGCAAGTTTAAATTTAATTAGGCAAAATCAAGTAGGAATTATTGTTATATGTAAAATCAGAAAATGTGATCACATGCAATCCAAATTTTCAAATATTATTATTATTCCATTGTAATAGTTAATTTTATGTATGATTTGCTAATTGTTGTAAATTATAATGTTTTCCTTTAAAAATTGTGTTATTTGTTAGGGATTTGATTCCCTAATTCAGAGGCTGATTATATTGGTGGTTAAACACTAGTAGTAAATAGCTGAAAAATATATTTTCAGTTTTGTTGTTTTTTAATAGTCATCTTGTACTGCACAAACAAATATTTCGGGATATTATTGTATTGTACTTCAGCTTAAACTTTACTATTAATTGAAAGGAACATCAAAGGATAATTAATTTGTTTTAGCTTTATTTATTTATTTGTCAGCTACAATGTCACTGACCAATTAATCGGATAGGGGAAATTTGTGTTATGTAATTTACACCTATAAAAGATTAATCTATTTTGCAATATGCAAAAATAGTTATTGTTAGCCAAATAGAAGTTCATGTTGCGTTTGCATGATGAAGAACTGTGATGATATATACATTTTTTGTTTGTAGCTGCAATATTCTTTTAAAATTTGATTTGTTCCTCTTCTTGGTTGTTATTTAATTTAATCCCAAAAATATGAATTTATAGTCATTGCAATGATAAGGATAATCAAACAATTTTATTAGATTTACAAGGGGTATAAAAATAATTCTGTAAACTACTAAGCATTTATTCTCTTATTCATGAGGACAAAAAATAATTATAGTTTATAGTAATTTACTTGTAGATCAGAATTCCAATGTTTCATCACAAAATAAAATTACAAATTAAATACTGGAGAAAATGTCCCATTTGAAGCATAAATTAACACATTTAGTTTTTTTCTTCCTTGTACTGCAAGAGGAGTTGTTGTTGAGGTTGTTGTTCAAGGACGAAAATGATTCCTTGCATTATTCAGTTGCATCTTTTGAAAGGAAATATTTGTAGAATGAGTCATCCTGTTTAACAATCATCAATTCCCATCATAAAAAGAATACGCACTTTTCATAGGCATAAAACAGTCCATAAAAATTTTAACTACTTGTTTATAAACAGCTTATTAACAATTCCCTTTAGCACAATATTACACAATATTACGCATATTATATTGCAAATTACAATGCATGCAAAATGAATGAAACATGAATGAAAGTGGATGCATTGCATAATTTATGTATTTATGTAACGAGTTCACTGCAACGCAACTGCAGTTTTTTCAATGAACTTGACTCAATTTTTATTTCAAGTTCATGTCTTTTGGTTAATTAATGTGGAGTGACTAATTATAGTCACTCACAAACCATTTAATTTGTCATTTTTGTTAGTTTTTTGTTTCAATCATTACTATCGGTACAAGTGTCATCAACAGGGAGAAAACTTTGAGATAACTTTATCAGTAATTAGGCCATAATAATGATGAGATTTTAGAATTATCTTATTTCTAGAAGACAAATATTAGACAAATAGTCATTTCATAGTTTGTTCTATTTTTGACTCTCCTTTCACTTTGCAGCAAAACGTTTTGTTGTTTTTCAACAAGTGAAGTCCCTTGAACCCTTGGTCCCTTAAGGAAAGGGACCCTTAAAGTCCGGCCCTTTGGGTCCCTTCCACCCACTCATAACAATAGACAAAGAGAGCAGTACAAGTATGAACCTGTACCTTTCTCAACAATTGCAGGGAACTTCTCAGAACCAAAAACGTTTTTAAGGGCCCCCATAAATATTGTTGTGTGGATAGTCCACTACATTTTCAAGGGTCCCTTTTCCCTACCCAAGCGATTTCAAGGGCTATTTTGTAAATTGGAAAAAGGACAAGGTATATGAATCTCGCACAAGCCATGCAAGCATGCAACTTGTATCTCTGCAATACAGAAAAAAACGTTTTGCTATCAGTCACTTGCTGCTCTTCCTTCAGTCCACATCCTCGTCCAATTTTCCCCCATGCCATGTGCACATCGTACCACAACGGATAAGTGAAACCTGATAACTTCTACAGATAAATAACTTGTTTTTGGGCAAAGAAGAGAGAAAAAGACTGATTTTCCATCAAAGGGAGGAGAAAAGAGTTTTTGTCGCAATCAATTGTCGAATGGTAGCAATTTTCTTCAGGTGGTGAGTTCAACAATTGTTCAATTTGTGTGGCCTCTCATATTTTGAGGAGATAGATGATAGAATATATTTAAGGGAGGTGCTGCTTTAACAATTGACTTTAATTAACGCCGATCTTCTTGCTTCATTCCATTCCACCCTCGGTTAAGAAATATCCGGATCAATGATGCAAATCAAAATGTTTCGTACAAAAAAGAGAATTAGAGATTGATCTATATTTATATCGTCTCTACTTTAAAAAGTTCTCTGCAAATTAATGAGCTAAATTGCTAGCAATGATTGAATTAAAAAACGAAACTTGGCAAACTTCGAAATAGTTCGAAAACTACGGTCTGGGTACTCTTCTCTAGCTCTGGGGATTTTATATGAATTTGAACAAGGATCGGCAAATGCTGTAGGTTTCATCAAACTGATAGTTCCATTGTTGTGCGTAGTTTGTTCCATTTTGATTGTTGGAGATATTTTACCTCTTTTCCCTTTGCATATTTTAAACTTTGTTTTACAGGAAGTTCTCCATAACTAATGTAAGAAAGTGGGTACTGACTGACAGTGCTCACTTAATTGCATACAGTTATCCAGTAAGTCCAGTCCCACCCAAAGCCCCACCCCCTCAAGGAAGCCAAAAGGGGAGAAAAGATAAGAACATTAAACTTTCTCTGGACTTGGAGTATGAGACGGGAAAGCAAATCGAACGTCTGTGACCACTCCATCTCCACCATCCCAGGGATGTATTCATTTCAATTGTAAGTATACGACTTCTTCTATGTGTTTCAAAAAACTTTAATTTGTGAATACTACCACCATCACTACTGACTGACTAAGACGAGGAGCTGTCTGATATCAATCCAATTTTCTCTGACATAAATTGGCTTGATGGAAGGACTAACTGAGAAGATAATTATAACCCTGGCCTTCCTTATATTGTCCCAGAGTTCACCTCAGCAAGGATTGAAGGAATCTGTCTAAACCCTACTAAACCAATCTAAAAAGAAAAGCACATTAATGTTTATCAGTTCCCGATTTCATGATGTGCTTTTATTAAGATTTTGGTTGGTGTAATTAAGAATTTTGTTAGACGATACAAAATTGCTGAATCCCAACCTGCCTCCACTTTTTTCTTGTTCGGCTTTTATTGGAAAGTTCAAAGGTATGTTATTTGCTTCGATGCTTCAACTCTATCTCTGCGGTGCAAAGATATTCGAGTTGGTTTGGTTGGACCTGCTCCAAAGGGTGGTTGCTATTTGAACTCGGTCGGTTAATTTTGGGGACATCGGCAGCAGAATTCCAGTATCGGTCGGGTATACATAGTGTGGTGGTGATTCTTTCGAAATCCGGATATGAATCAATAGACTCCAGTCAGTGCTTCTCTCTGGGTACGAATAGTTTGACATCAATGTTGATAGCACAAGGATTACATAATGTTCCAATTCATCTGCTCCGTTTAAAATTACTCATGTACATTCTCTTAGTGGTTGATGTTTGTGTTTTTTACGAGTGGATGCTAATTTGGAAAAAGTGTTAAAAATTGTGCTGTCTTTTAACACCCGTTGAACTTTGTACCCGACCGTGGCATGTTTCATTAAGTGGCTACTTATTATCCGGTCATCTCGTCCGCTGCATGATATAAAAGAGTGAGTGTGGTAATAATTCATTCCGGGTTGGTTTTTGGGTTTTTGGGATTGATTTTGATATTTTGTATTGTATTGATATTGATAGTATTAGTATAATATTATTATAAGGTAAGGATGAAATTAAGAAAGAGGGAAATGTGCCAGTTAATACGAAAACATATGAAATTGATAAATGAAATTAATGCTTATTTGCTTAAATTGATGCTAATTATAAATTGCTTCTCGTGAGTAGTGGTAGTACTGTTTTTATCATCTTTCCGTTATGACTCATCCAAGTTGTATCTCAATCAATATTATGCAACAGTTTCTGTTATTGTACATACATAGGTACACTTTTACAAGGGGTTCTATTCTATAGAAGGTTCAAGACAGAAAAGTTTCAGGTACTATCACATAAACTTCGGGAAGCCAACTTTTGGAGGGGTTGTGAGAAAACGTTTCATTGGTTGTAAGTCTGAAATCAAGGGATCATTGATTCATTATTAGTAGTGAGTGACCTATTTTAAAGTCTCAGTTTGAGTTTTTCTCTCTTTCCTAAATCGTATTCATATTAAATCACTTTTAAGGTGCATACTTAATGATTGAAGGACACTTATTTATATTCTACTTGCATCATTATAAAAAAGAAAGGGTTGAACTCTTCCGTTTGTCCGGCCTATTATTATATTGTATCCCAAATCCCAATGTAAATACCAATGCATGTTATGCATAACATAAGGTATGGAGTCTTCATTAAGAGATGAAACAACATCGCTTAGCTGATGTGTCACAAGCCCAGTGGTTAAAAAGTCAGCCCAATAAAACATGTTAAAGTGTTTGTAAGCAGCTAGCCTTGTACCATTTTCACTTTCTCTCCTTCTTCCGGGTCTTGCTTTTACACCAACATCCAATCCATGTTTACGATAAAAGGGAACGGGTGGCGTGATGTTCAATCAACATTGTTGATGATCTTCTTTCCCTCTGTAAATTTTTAGCTAATATCATTTGCGTAAAGAATTGCGTCATGCAACATCTCACTCCTCGTCTCATACTGTTGCATGTTAAAAGTTTCGACTTTTCTAGATCTTTCTTGAATGCCATAATATGTGAAGGTATTCTCTTCTGGCTACTTGTCGTCATTCCAACTTTAACAACTCGATGGACAACTTACTCCTCCAATTAATTTAGCTATTAGGTCGTCCTTAGGCAGATAGGCCAGCACTACCAATCCATTCCGCCATTTTGATTATTTTATTCGCCCAAATAAATTGTGCTCATTCCTTCCTACCCTCGGCAATTACTCTTTATCACAAATGATTAGTTTGAATCTTAAAGTGGAGGAGAGCAGGACATTAATTCATTTGCCCTTTAATGACCATTTAAATTAGCCGTAGGTACACATTACAAAAGTGCATCTGTGTGATTCTTGGGTGGGAGGTGAGATTTTTTTTAAACTTTCATCAAAAGCTTGGGAGTTAGAAAGTAGAATGAGGCAGAATGAGACAAGTTTGTCGGATGACTCACTTTCACCTCAACTCACATTATATTGCCTTTGCATTGTCGCATCTCGCATCCAAAACTCCAAACTACGACGCAATTCAAGTTTTAATCCCTTTAATATTGTAGGTGAAAAAATAACAAAATTGAATCATGTGATGCAATGTGGTGTGATATTGTGTAGGTTTTTACATTCCTTGTTTGTCTCAAATTTGTATGCAAATTGTGGAAGCTTTAATTACTAATTCACATTTGGATAATTAAATATTCATTTTGAATTACTTGACTGATAACCGATAGCAAGTAATAATTGATACAGTATTTAATTCGGTTACATAATATTTTTGTGATGATGATGTTGCAAAATGTACTTCGTTTTACAGTAGTTTAGTATTTTGATTATGTGATAAGGGTAATTTAGCTAACTTTGATAAATAATTTCCATTTCCTGCATCCCACCCAACATCTCTTTGTGGATGTAGTTTCAACCTTTGGCTTATAAATTTCTGTGATTCCCGTTTTGTATTGAATTGGTGATGCGACGAGGCAAAGAGATAAGAGAATTATCGGTAAATGACAATGACTCATTGCAAAAGCCTTGATTTTTTTTAATGCTGAAAAATGTAGTTATTTAGCTGGAATTTTCTTTTTAGGTTTTATACTTAATGCAATTCAATTGAACTTGCTAAATGAAAAGATATGCATATGATGTAGAATTTTCTAAAAATCATGTCCAGACTTGTCTCTTCTTTATACTTTGGAATTTATAGAATTGGCTTATCGCACTTTTAATGTTTTATGCGGTTAAGTTACTCGTGTACTTTCATTTTTTGATAACGAAATGTGAGACAGGAAGTTATAAATGTCGATTTAACTAAAATTAAAATCAATCATGTCACATGCCATTATTTTATGCGGTTATGTCTTATCTTTCTGAATTTTTGTTATTATTTCAAAATTTCCCTTCTGCTAACAGAGATGTGTTTAGTTGGGTCAAAAAATACAAGCCTATCTATTATTTTAATAGCATTACTTGAGAAGTGAGTGAACTCCAGCAATTTGGTTCATGAAGCCAAATTTATGTCCTTCAATCTTTCACAAGCATGTATTTATAATTATTTGAGGTAGATAATTCATGAGCTTATCTCAGATTCAGTTTATTAACTCTCTGACAATTTACAAAATGAAATGGACAACAGAGATTTGCAAGATGCGGTATAAAAGGAAAGTGCCTTATTATCCACACTCATTTCCCCTTTAGCTTTTCCATAAGCAACAAGTACAACTGGTACTCTACACATTTCTACACATTCTGTCAAGTCACCCCAATACAAAATAAATACATGGAATTTGATACAAGCTCTCACTGATAATTGAGACGGTGATTTCAAAATTTTAATGTGACACAAGTCGGGTAATTATTTCATTTGATCTCGAATTACATTTTATTTTATGCGTACGTCTTAAATTTGACACAGTTTACAGTGCAAACTTTGCACAAGCTTAAACCTTAACCTTTATTAATATTTAGAGACATATCCAATAACCTTCCAGCTTAAACTCGAATACTACTATTATTACTATATACAAATGTAAATTGATACGAAATCTGCAGCTCTGGCATGTCTGTCATTATTCATTGCAAATCTCATAATATCACTCTAATATAAATGCTGGTACGCAATTTAGAGGTAAAAAATTATGCGTTAGTTTATGCGTAGCGAAGCCAAATTACTCATTTGTTTTTTTTTATGATTTTCAGAAATTTTTGTAACAATTGTATAATTTTGTGGGAATTTTTTTCTAATCTCTTATTGTTCAATATATAGCTTCCGGACGTGGGGAAATCTGCCTTTGCCTGCCCCTCCCCCCTCGCTACCTCCACCCCTCCAATTAATTGGATGATATCTGTGAAAAGCATAGAAGAAAAATCACCCAAATTAGCACTGCCAGAACAACTTCGGTCCATAAGATGGCTGGAAACAAACGGAACGGATTCTGTATATCAAGATGCCGGATTTTAATCTCGTTCATTTTTTATCACATGCTGGTAATTAATGTGCAATATTTTCAATTGGAGTTGTAGTCGTAGTTGTATAACTAAGTACAAAGATTTATAGATGTCTAAATTAGATCATCATCTCGTAGTTTAAGCATACAAAGTCATATACTCACGTGAATAATACTCGAGATGTGATTATGTGTGCAATGGGCTAGTGGAATGAGTACATAAAGATTTGTACTTTTTAGTGACATGGGCAAAAAAACGAATGTAAAAAAATATTTATGATTTGATAAAATCATATAATGATATTGGAATGGTAATTATTATTGATCAAGGGTAATCAAATCATCCTTAGTTAGGAAGTTCAATTACAATTTATATTTGTCACCCAACGCATTTTAAGGGACCATTCTGATTCAAATGGCGTGTTAATAATGCTTAAATGTTTGATAACTGATCTAAAGACTTTTGTTTTTAATTCTTAAATTTCCTACAGTTCGCAGCTTGCAGCCCCACTCCGCCGCTGATTGCCGCAGTTGAGGCCACACCCACCCCACCGGTGAGAATTTATTTTAAAACCTATTCTAACTTCTTTAGGCTATACATAATTTTGTCTTAATTTTGTCGCCCAGATTTCATGCAATAACAACGAACTAGCGTTAGAATGTCCTCCGGAGATGTATTGTTTGAACGGAGTTTGCTCGCCCTGCACGCGCTGTGAAAATCAAAATCGGCTTCCTCCTTCAAACGGAAACTGTGCCAAAGGATCTTCTGAATGCGGGGCTTGCACTGAAGGGTACTTACCTGTTTCCAGTCTTAAAAACAATGAAAAACTTTCACTTCTCAATGATCACTATCGACACTGCCAATGACAGTCATAAACTACACTGAAACTTGTTTAATTTGTCTGACTCGATTTATATAGCTCAGAAAACATGAAAGTCATTGTCAAACGAAAAAAACGAATGCAGAAGTAGTTCTGGTACTCGTGACATGCACTCGAACTTTATAGTACTCAGCATGTTCAACGTTAAATGTTTAAATCAAAGTGTGAGTCAATGAATGAGTCATTAAACTTACTGAAACTTAAACAACATCCATTATATTTAAGTAATTCAACTACGTTTGTTATTACTTGCTTAATAACAGATGAAAAATACAATTTCTTGATACGGACATGTTTCGCTTTGTTAGATTAATTTGCATGTCTGGATGTTGATATGAAACTTTTTTTCGTTTTGCAGATTTAAAGACTATGGAGGCTTATGTACTGATTTGGGGACTGGTGGAAGCAGTGAAGATTTTGGTAAGATTGCATTTTTAAGAAATTATGAATTATAAAAATAATGAATTGTCAAAACGTTAATGTTTTTAACTTGATTACATGTTAGCCACTCCACCAAGTCGACCCAACCCAATTATTGGAGGTTCAGCAACAATTCCCAAAGAAGATGACCAAAAATTCTACTGGGGGCTTGCCATTGGGGGCGTTTGCATTGTTGTTTGCGGTGTTGCATTTGGGATGTGGAAATGCTCCGGGATGAAGAGTAAGGGCTTTAAAATTACTTAAAACTGTTGAAGTATTGAAATTTCATGATGAAGCCTTTGATTTTCTTTAATTTTAATATACTTGATCGTTTGGGCTTGGGCCTTGTGACATACAATTTGTAATTTGCCTTTTGCACTTTTATGAAAAGGGCCAAAGTTGCATTTCAAAGTTTTTTTTTTGCATACAACATAAAAATTCAGATTTATAATAATTGGTCAACTGGAATCTCTCAACAACATAACAAATTGTTTGTCACAACAGAACCGACAAGTCGAAGGCTAACGAAACAGGCAATAACATTTTTCCTTCCCACTTAGGTCAGAATATTCTATCACAAAGAAATCGCCAGCGCCAAGTGACTGGTCCTGAAGGACATCCATCATCATCCCCAAATTTGGATCATCGTCCATCAGCCCCACTTTTGGTTGGCGTTGCCGAGTACGCTCAACAGCCACCACTTGTGCCTTATACTTCCCAATTTTTCTCTGGACCTCCTCCAGTTCACTACCAGCCAGAGATTGTCCAACTAATTGTAGACGAACGAAATACGCCTCGATCTGTAATGGAACAACAAAGGCAGACCGCTGAGCCCTTTTCTATCGGGAACGGAGCGTAAGTATTTTCTTGGAAATTTTTTAAGTTTTTCATTTTAAAGCCTTTTCAAGATCAGGGGCAAGTGATTTCACATTCCGTATCTTCTTATATTTTAATTTTGATTTGTCTTTGCAGAGGACCTTGGAACATCAACGATCAGACTCAAATGTCCTCCCCAGAAAACCAGGATAGTGGAGAAGATCAAGGGGAAGTAAATAACAACGGGTAAAGACAATATATATTTTTTAAATATTCATATTTAGGCATGGCTGTTCAATATTCAAACAACATTTTTCAGGGAACAAAACGAAAGTGCTAGCGACGAAGCAAACGACAATCAAATTATTGTTACACCTCAAAGTGCCGGTTTCCCAGACTTAGGAGATCAAGTCATGGAAGAGGCGAATGTCATCGATCACGCCGATAACCAAGACGTGGAAATGGAAGATGACCCAAGTCAGGAGTTGGAAGAAGTGTTCGCACCTCCTGGCCCCTTTAACATCGAAGTGGGGGAATTGTTTCTGGAGATAGACATAGGATTTGCGGTTGGTCTCTTCGACTCAAATTTTTCATCAAACGCTAGCCAACCAACACCATCTTCAAGCTCATCACCTCTGACGTCGCCTGCACCAGGCCACTCACGGGTACGATATAGAAGTCAAGCAACGTTTGATCCAGAGGAGACATACTTTGACCTGCTAGCTATCCCCGATGCTGCTCCTCTTTCCTCGAGCTTTTTAAGCTTTGGAAATGACAGCGGCACTGGGACGGGGAGTGTGGACAGTGTCAATTCAGTCAATGATCGGTAATTTTGAAAATAAAAATATGATTAATGTTTCCTACAAAAATTATTTGTTTTAAATAAATAGAGTGGTTCCATCTCAAGCGTCATTTCAAGAAGCCAGCCGGGTTGTCCCAGGGTCAGAGGAGCCAGATGAAAGTGGATTGTACGGAGATGATGGATACGCTTTAGACGACGATTTCAACTTGGACGAAGAGTGAAGCAATACAACTTTTAGTTAGTATATAGAGATTAGTAGTTATCGACTTTAATATTATTATTATTATTGGCAAAGCTAATTTATTGGGGATTACTTTGAGAGGCGTAAGTAGAAGAATGATGCGATTGATTGAGACTTATTTTGGATCTGTGTTCCGTTAAAAAATTATGATCTCTGTCGTAAAAAGTAGCAACGAAATCGTATATATATTTCAAATTAGTCATTTCGCCAGAGTTGTATTTTCTTCCATTCACTTCAATATATGTAGGTATAAAAACAAATTACATCACTTGAGATTGTGATATAAAAAAAAACTAAGGTATCTGATTGTGTATAGAAACTAGAAAGTTTCTATTTTGATAGATTGGGTAAAGACTCGTAATGACATTGCTCATGTTTTCTACCATTTTTTGTACGCAGATTGATAATCATAGGTTTGTAATTTATGTGTGCTAATAATTACTGTTTCTGATAAAACAGTCGTTCAAGTTTATATTATTGTTACTGATGCGTTCTGAGAGACATTGATACAAAGGTTCCTATACTTAATATTAATACTAATCGTTATATTTGAAAAAGTATTATTTAATTTTAAACTACACCCGTTGAGTTTTGTATTTCTGAGGCTGTGAAAACTATAATAATAAAAAAAATCCTTAAAAGATAACCTTTGGTTTGCTTAAATATTCTTGGCTCATTGTTTTCTACACTTTTCAAAGGAGAAAGGTTGACACGTTCCGTACACATTCATACGAATCAAATATTTATCTTCTTCTCGCTCTCTACGAAAACAAAGTTGTTTTTGGTTTGCTTAAAAAATTTCCTCCCTGCACTTTAGTTACGTTATTATTTGTAAAAGGCCGACTGACCTTAGGGACACGACTTTCTCCTTCATAGATTTTTTGCGTTGATATAACTTTTTGATGACGTAACAACTTTCAACATCCTTAGTTTTACTTAAATTTTTACCATCCTCTTTTCAACAAAAGTACGCTAGATCTGTAAAGTTCAGCAATTGAATACGAGATGACAAAATGACAATAGAACAGCATATAAAATATTTATGGTGATGTAAATGCACAATACAAATTCAATACAACCACTGGGCTTATTAGTTAGGCAATTAATGTTACATGTTATGAGAGAGTGAATGAAGCAATTTATGAATGAGTTATTATTGCAGAACATTTACATTTGCAGAATAATTTCATTTCACGATTTTGTGAATCCTTCTCCATTTGAACCGAGTCCGGAACAACATGCGACAAGGGAGTTGACCTAATTGAAGCATATGTGACCTTCATCCACAAACCTTGGCTGTTTTATTTTGTAGTTTTCGGCACAAATGTTTTATGATATGATCAGCGCACACGAAAGAAAATGCTTAGCTTTCAATGTCCATGTTATGCAATTTGAGCAAAGCAATTATGATACAGGTTGCTGATATTGCAGATTCGCTTGGAAAAGTGAATGAGGGTTTCAAGTTATTGTTCAAAGTTCTCATTGGCTTTTGTGGATAGAGACCGAGAGACTCAAAAAAATATGAAAAGTTGTAAGTGGTCATTTGCTGATACCTGGCCACCTCTCAGGTTACATAAATCAAAAAGAAGGTGAAAGTTGTTCCATAAATTTAATGATGCCCTCTGCTTTCTAATGAGATTGTGAAATACCGCATTAGTTCCAACATTTTAAACTTTCTCTCGAAGGAACAAAGACAAAAATTATATTGTTTGTTTGTTCCATGAACTTCCCATTCATGCAAAGTTTGGGAAATATTCCTGAAAAGCAAATTATACAGTTTTTTGTCCGTCAACTCGCTCGATATCCGTTCATCTCGTTCTCGTTGTTGTTGAAGAGTTGAATTGAAAGGTGAAAGGTAAAAGGTATTAATTTATTTAGGACTGTTAAGTGTTGTTCCTCGTTTATGGTTTTATTCTATACCCTGTGAATTTCTTTTATTTGTGGATTTGGAGAGGAAAATTGGAAAGAATTGTAAATACTTGAGTCTATTCAAGAGTTTTGTATTGTCTCTCATAAATTGAACTAATCGATTAAATCCGGACAAGCACTTTGAGTGAAAAACGACCAAAACTTAACTTTCCCTAAAGAGAAAGGACAAAATCTTAAAGGCAGAATTTATTGATAAAAATCCCATAAAACTAAAGGTTAATGAGTTAGAAACTTTTAAAATATTCATTGGGGGCAATTTTACTTTCTTTTCAAGATGCTACAGTCATATATTTAGTTATCAGTGAAAGGGATGAATTATTTCACAGTTCACCAGTAAAGTTATGTAATACTAGAGCAATTCCTGTGGGTGTAATTGGACATTTAATAACATGCTGGAAATATCTACCTGGTCGGGCATTACTACATTGACATTCCTTTACTACATAAGCACATAGTGGCCACAGGAGAAAGCAGCAAAAGTTCCATTTATATGTATACTTTCCTTGTTTAAAGGCTAAACTGTTCATACTACAAACAACTTTTAAATTCATACCTCTGCTTTGTACAATTAAATAAATAGTTTGCTTAAATTAGTGTAAACAAGGAATACTTTGGGTCAATCAAACATTTTATAATAATTTTACTTTACAAAAAACTAATAATTTAAATCAAATATCATATTCTCAACATTAATGAATGACAACACTGATGAATTGTACAATTTTGTTTCACAGGATTTTACAACTTTCTCTAAAAACAATCATTGTATGTAATCCTCTTAGCGGAATGTCATTTGTTAGCTTCCTCTACTTCTTCTTCTTGTAATGATGTAATGCAACGCTGCCGAAATATAAGCCAAGTTCAATTATAAAATAAAAGTCTTTCTTTCTCTTCAGATTGCTTTTTGCTTACACAACATGAATATTCATAAGGGAAGCAGGAAACTTATTCACTCCAAGCTCAATTTACCCGTGAAAAAAATAACTTACTTCATCCGAAGACAATTACGGAGAAAGTTAAAAGCGTAACTGAAACTCGCGAGTTAAAAAGTTTTATTTTGACTCTTCATTAGGATAGTTTCTTAGATAGATAATTTCATTAATGGGCAAACGATGCTTTCTTGTTCCTCAACTCAAGACACAGGTCAATAGCAAATTAAATTAAATTATCATTTGCCAAAATCTAATATGGATGTTGAGGAAAAGACAATAATTATCTGAATCGCAACAGTTTAATCGATATTTAAGTGTAGGAATTATTGGCTAAGTTTGAGACGCCTTATAAGCAAATAATTGGTATTGCCTTGTACGAAATTAAATTAATCAAAACTAAACTGGCAAACCTTCTGTCATTCCGACTCATTCCTATTCCTGTTTTCACTGAATTTTCAAACGTTAGATAGAGAGTCCTCAATTTAATTGCATTACACGCTACTGCAATTTGACCAAAAGACAAGGAGTGTCAATAGTCAAGCAGTGTTGGCAAATTTGATCCTTTTAGTTTATTTAGTGTTTTTGAAGTATATGAATTAAAAATATTTCCGATATTTGCTCCTGCACGCAAAAAGAAAGTTTTTGTGAGCACTTGCCCACGCATTACAAGAGGACAATAATTGTTTTTTTCCTAGCTCAGGGCTAATTTGATGTTTACTCCTTGATAAGTAGTTCATCGTGGGATGATGAGTTAAGTTGAGAGTTATGGAGAAAGTTCAAGTGTTTACACAAGAAATGGAGCAGAAAGGACAAGCATAACAGTTAATTCAACTTGCAGACTAATTCTTATCCAATTTTAAATCAAAATTGGAAATCTTGTGGCAAACAATACAATTCCAAATGATACCATTGAAATTGTAATAAAAATATTCATTATATATACTCATTGTTAGATATAATCATTCAGAATTCATAGCGTCAATTTATTCTCTTCATATCTAATTGGCATTTTCAAACGATAAACATGCAACAATAAAAATAATAATAAAATATACTTGAAAATATTTCTAGGTACACGCAATTTGATATCCTTTCTCTACACCTCAGGTAGGTTATTGGCTATTTTTATTCCTCTCCGTTATTTGGCGATATAAAGGAAAGAAAGATAATAGGAGAGGAATTCAATGCAATCACGTTATTATAGTGACTCGCTAATTTGTCCGGCTTTACTTTTCCTCTCCAACTCTTTAATGTGGTGATGCGGTACGTGGTATTTGGGTGGCTAGCGAGTAAAACTCCGGCCATGGGAGAAAGTACTGGAGCAAGCTTTCCCCTCCATTTGTGTACGTTGGGAGCTGAGGGAGTGAGCGTCGGCCGCTTTTCTCAGTCTCATTTTCCGTCTCCCTTCTTTCCCATCGCCTCTGTTAACGGGATCAAATAAAACGGCGTTTAGACGCCATTCGTGTGGAACGAGTGACAGTTGCTTATCAATGCTATCATGCAGCATTTCACACACTGTCCAAAACAACTAATTCAAAATGTTAAGGATTGGATTCCTTTTCTTCTAGTCTCACGAATCTTGTACAATATTATTCTTCTTTCTTGCTAATTTGGTGAAAGTGAATTATTAGTTGACGCTTCGCTCCAATAACGTAAGCAATATAAATGTATATATAATATATATGCTTTAATAAATTTTCCATAAGCTTTTATTATGTTACTGGCTTAAATTTTGCAAAAGTGATCCCAAAAAGTAAATAAATACCAGGGAACAGCTAAGTCTAATGGATTTCGGATTAAAATAAAGATAAAATCATATTGATCTTTACACAGGGAAAACATATAGGCATTGGGTTTTGAGACATGAGACAAATATGTGTTGTCCTCCTTAAAAAATGAGAAGATATCTTATTACGTGAGAAAGTTGAGAGGATGAAAAGTTGAGACATAAACATTTTTTAATTTCCTTTTTTCTACGTCAGCAGATGCTTTCCCTTCGAACATGATAATAATATGATAAGGGCCACATAATTTAATCCCTCAAATTCAAACTGGAGCTTAATTACATATTAGATTTCTTTATTTAATCCATTAAAATTTCAAGGCAATTTACAGTACTGATTGGATTGCCCTGTTCTCTGTAATTAGAAAATTAAATTAGTTACCACAATTGTCACACTATGCCACAAAAACCAATGAATTTTAAATGGAAATTGACACAAAGTGATAAATTGGTTTGGTATGGAAAATAGCACATCATTTCCCTTCCAATTTACTTACCTCTCATGAGTTTTTTCTATCCCAACCTAATTTCCTATTCACTTAGAAAAACTCTAAAACTATGGAGGGATAACTCAAGCTTCCAAATCTAAATTCAATCTAAAAGGGAAAACAAAAATGGGATTGCATTTGGGCTAGCAAAAAGAGAAAGTGGTTGTTTGGTCTATGTTAGAACATAACATGTGTACATTAGGAATAAAAGATTCAAAAAGGTAAACTTCATGAATTTCAGTACACATACAAAAACATTGAGCCGGAGTATGTAACTTTTATATTTGCTTACAATTCCACATTACATTACACTTTCTCTGCTAACCTGGGAAGATGGATGAAGTCAATTGGGACCTTGTTCCGTGGGGTAGAGTAAAATGCAGTAATAGAATCAGGAATGGAATGTATTGAAGGGAGTGCTTATCATCCCAAGGTTTACAACCTCACTTGCTAAAATAAAAATGGGGAAATTTGTGAAAACCGATCAAATCATGAGATTACTCAGTTCCAACGCAGCTTTATCTCTTTAAATAAGAGATCGAATACAATACAAGACACAAGGGAATAGAAAAATGAAATCAAGTTCTATACCTAATCTAGGTACAATAGTGGTCTTGCTAAAAAAAGAGAAGAGTTTAAGTTGGGCTTCGATAATCCACTTTCCCTGTTCTCATAATATCACAAGTACTTTCTCCATTTTATTGTTTGTCCTTTGTATGTGTACAGGGTCCTTTAAAGAATCAGAGTATTGTCACTTTTGGTAAAGGGACCCTGCACATTTTAAATGTGGCATGTATGTATGTACTTACACACAAAAAAGTTGGTCCACCAGTAATCCGATTGGATGCATGATAAGCCTTATATACTTACCTTGAATGAAATTTCATATTTTCTTTTGAAATTGGGACACGCCACGATTGCCCAATAATACAAAGAAAAAAGTTAAATTGACGAGTCCTCTTATGATATTGGTGATTTGCTCTCGTAACAATGTAAAATGTAGGTGAAAGCACTTGGTGAAAGTTTGATTATTCTCTCTCTGTGCATGACATTACATTGCACTGTATCTTTATCTTGTTAGCAGCAATTTCATATGCAAATTTCCTAGTGTGCTTAGCTCAGTTTATTTATTTGTCGGCAGAAAATGAACGTGATTTTCCACAACAATTTAATTTTCAGATGCCACCACACACCGTAAAATCTAAAAATATCTGTGGCCTTCTATACATTATATTGTTGCTGGTTTACCTTGAAACATTCCAACACTTTTGGCTTGACAGTTATTTTATTGTGTAAAGAACAATTTGAAATTCAACAGTAGAGAAAATGGGTTAAAACTTTATTTGTTTCACGTCTCCTAAATCTAAGTAAAGGTGAGCTTAAGTCCAGACTTTACTTCAAGTGTCCCAACTTAAAATTTATTAAAACGTAAAATGAAGCTGAACAAGAAGAATTCGCAGCGTATATATAGTTTTGGCATTCTCGGGATTACAAATATAGTTGAGTTTCAGTAATAAATCGTTTTATGTCCAGCTAACATTGCGAAACAAAGAATTGAATAGAATGAGATTTGTGTTATAAGTTAAATTATGATGATGTATGGCTTAGTTGGCGATAAAATTATCATATGGAAAGCTTGTAATTAGTTTGTCATTCTGGAAAATGAAAGAACAAGGTTTTAAGCATTTCTGGGAATTTCTTTGCCGTAGTCAGTATAAATCTTTGTGGTAGAGTCGTAAATGATGGATTGGCCAATGCTGCCTCCAGGGTTAGGGTTACTAAGAATGAGGTTAGACAAATAATTTAGCAAAGTGTCTACTTTTGTTATATTAATGTGGCAGGAGAAGAACAGGTAGAGAACTTTGGGTCAAAACAACATCGCCCAATGACAGGGGACATGTTATCCATCATTTCACAATACTAATCTTTCTGCAACACGTAGAGCATGACATGTCAACTCGGGAGAAAGCATTCAGGTGAAATGCAAAGAACATTACAACATCTGGAAAGAAAAGTGTAAATCTACATGTAAATGTATGTGTATCCTATCACATTCTGCTTTAAGACGACAACAAATCTCTTTATTATCCCAGTGTGACTTGGAATCTGCATCTGATGGAAAGGAAAGCTGTCAAATTATCCCAAATTAGGAGTGATCTATGGATAACTTGGAATGGATTTAATATACATATGTGTCAATTATATAGCCATGCATCTTCTAAATTATATGGACTATGATATTTGTGTGTTATGCATGGTATATAATAAATGTAGTCTCATGTTTCCGACGTAAAGGAGTAAAATTCATATTCAAGTATTGATATCCAAATTATTCAAATTTCATGCTATTTATTATCTACATTTACGTACTTTAGTGTGCTATTTGATCTCATTTGATGCGATGAATATGAAATATTTATATGTTGCTTTTACCTCATGAAATTGATCTAACAGGAGGAAATTCCATCTCAATTTGTCTGTATGATAAAAAACTTTATCATTTGAGACACTTTTTGTTAGTTTAGGGAAAGTATATAGTGTCGAATGTGTACATAGTGGCATTCTTAATGTAGGGCAGTTGGACGACACAAGGAATCGATTTCAGATTTATTATTATTTTGTATTTGTCCCAATGTCCGGTTTTTCTGACTAGAATATCCATATAGGAACTTACCTGCGTGGTGTGTCATTTTCTCATTCTCTTGTGACTATTTACATCTTGTATTCATTCACATGTAGATACAAACTTTAGGTATATACTGCGTACAAGGCACATTTAGTTTCTTATTATTTCAGCCAAGAGAATATGTTATTCATGGAGTAATTGAAATACGCTTCATGTCGTCTTTTATTATTACTGTAACGTTTCGTATTTTATTGCCAGATGATATCTGCATATTATAGACGTGGCTTTGGGATGGCCATTTATTGATAAATCGCATTAAAATGGGAAAGTGAAAGCTGACAATAAAACAAGTTAACATCAAGGTGGAATCCACAGAGTTATATATGTGTGGAATCCTTATTATTCTTTAGCTACAGGGTGTCTCACGATCACAGTTGGAATTTGCATAATTTCAAGGAAAATAATCCTACAATTTCCTGAAATCCTTTCGAGCTTATTCGTGTCCTCTTAAAGGTCATGATCTTAAGATTTGCAACCACTTTCGCCGCTCCTTAATCCGGAAAATGTAGCGTAATAAATATTTACAAGAGGATGAGGATTAGATGACCAGGTCAGAATCTAAAATAGAACAAAGCTCATAAAACAAACAATGAGCCACCATAAGTTCCCTGCTTTAAATTGAGTTGGATGGATTGGAGAGTAAATTGAGAGAAAGTTCTACTTCCATTAGACGATACTCGGCAACCTCATTTTCAGCCAACACAAGAGATAGAATCTCATAATTTATTTAGCATTTCTAAATTTGAACAGCCTCTGGTCCATGTCACGATTGTCATTCTGTATTCTACTCGTCATCACCAATTTGCCGGTCACTCGACTATTAGGTCAAATCAAAAATTGCTAGTGAAGTCCGCACTTTGGTTTTATTACTCGGGAAAATGAGAATTCCTTTCTTTGACGTCGGTCAAGACGCTAAAAAATTTATGCGATGGGATATAGTAAAGAGAAATTTCCCATGTTTAATGAGTTATATTATTATATATTTTGTCTTGCAGGAATGGAAATGACGTGAAATTAAACTGATCAGTCATCTTTTTTTTCACTGTTGGAAATCAATGTCTTCTGTGGGAGCATCTGTTGAAGGACTTTCACTAAATGACAAAGAACTTTCACCACATCAAAATACTCAAAACAACAACCGTCTTTCACCCCCACCACCAGCGATCACGCCCACTCTCTCTTCCGTATCAGGGGACGAGTCTCTAAGCAGTGGGGGCTCGGCCAAGAAAATATCTTTTGGGAAAGTGTTTGGAAGGAATGAGCAACCCCAGTCTCTTGCCTCACCCTCACCAGATAACACAGAACCAACCACACCCACAAATGCAAACATGTCGAACTCAGGAAATGCAAATCATTCAAATTCTACCACAAGTAACCACAACCAAAATCACCGACCATCGTCTGCCCCCAGTTCCACACCTGGAACTCCAACAAGCCCCAATTTGGGGAAAAGTCGACTTTCTTCTTCAAGTGCTACAGGTATAAAATAAATGAATAAAATAAATTAGTTTCTGTACAAAGTTTATTTTTCTTTGCAAGGTTCAGATAAAGATAAAACTGTACGAGTAACACGAAAAGTATTTAATACGTGGCGTTCCGTCTGTGGGAAAAAGACAAAAGATCTTTTCAAAAGATGGAAAACTGTTCCGGAACACCAAACCGAAAATGAATTTGATGATTATGTGCAAGGAAGTAAAGGAGAAACTTCATCTCTTGGTAGAACCACACCCACAACCACTGAACCCGCGCCTTCCGGAATGTCCAAGATTAGAATGTTGGTTAAAAAGCACTCTCAGGTTGAAATTCCACCCGAGAGAGAAAGTAGTAGCAGTGGGGACCAACATCCCTCAACTACGGGATGGTCTGTCCACGTTTGGGGTAAGATTTATATAGATAGGTATAAAAAATATCCTATATCACAAAAATAATGAAGACAACAACAATTTGTTCCGTAACAAACTAAATCTGAGTAATTAGTATGACGTGATGAGACGGACGTGACAGTAATTTCCTTGATTAACTTTTACTAACGACTTCCGTTATCTCCCATATCTGTCTAGACTATAATAACTTTTTTTATTTCTTTTTTATCTCACGTGTCATCATTAGCCACTTATGTCCAACGGGGAGATGATGATGGCGAAGAAAGTGTAGAAAAACAACCAGGACGAGATTTTCTATCAGATTTTCAAAAGGTGAAACTAACTCACTTTTTCCGTCATGTTCTTGACATGAATCACGATGACGTGATATCTGCCTCTGATTTTGTGGCATTGAATCAGGTAGGCTATTGTTCTATTTGCCTGAAAAGAGTTAATGAAATATTTCTTTACACCACAGAGAATCCGACATTATATAGAATGGTCTTCAGAATGCATAGAGTTCCATATTTTAAAAGAAGTTCACTCTGGATTCCTCGAATGCTTTCTCAACCAACCATTAGACGAGAGTTCGAGGATGAATTTTTGTCACGTCGATAAAGGTTTTTAAGATAAGTAAAAGAGATATTTCATAAAAGTATTGTTGAAATTATTCTAGAAACAAGAGAAAGTGTGGACTTGAATATGTGGCTTGATCAGTGGTGGGAAATTTTGTCTGGAAACAGAGTTTTGGAAAACCTTCCACTCTGGTTGCAATATTTTCCCAAAATATTGTTCCAAGTCATTAACAAATCGGGTGAGTTAATTGGGTCGAGTAGGAGGATGAAAGAAAGCAATTATAAATTATAATGACAAATGGCAAAGGAAAGAAAGAAAAGTATGAAATGTGCAAAACAACACGAAAATCACATAATTAACGTCAAACCTTCTCATTTGTGTAATATCTAATGAAATATGGAAAATTTATGAGTAACTTTTAACATCAACCATGATTTTGTTTCAACTAGTTTAGCAGTATGATTTGATGATTGCTCTATTTTTGAAAACACGTACTATAATACCTAATTTACAATGTTTTATGTAATATTCGTAGTTGAAGATTTCCCAAAGCTCAAAGCTAATTTCCTCTCATCTCCTCAACTTTTTGCTCTGTGCAAACAACTTTAGGGAAAATACGAAATGGCAGAAATTGTATCAAGTGGAGAGATTTATCTTTATAGAGTGAGATGATGAATCCTTTCAAACTTTCAATTACTTTCCTCATCTACATTTGTTCTTTTTGATGTTAAAAAATAATGAAATCCGACATCAAACGGCTGTAAAATCACAATGATGTTATACAAGTGGTGGAATAAGATAGCTCTTTCGTCTACTCCATCTAATTAATTGTTAGTTGTAAAAGCCATAAAAGAACAAAAAGGAAAGGAAGTAATTTTATCTTCATCCTCAACTATAACAGTTATTAGTTTATATTTCAATTCATGCACAGCTTTGTGCCTTTGCGTTTGTTTGCATTTGGCGTGGGATAAGTTTCCTGAATTATTAATAATACTACTCGGTAATATTTATTTACTTCACCGCAGTCTGCGGACGTAATGCGCCTTAAGGCTATTTGTTTTCCTTCATCTGTAATTTGACAAATGGAGAAAGCTCCAAATCCTTGTCATTTTTTTTACCCTCCTTTTTATTCAGAATTATGAGTAATGTGATTTAATTTCCTGTTTTATTTTTCAGGATCCAGTATCATATCCAAAGAAGAGCTTCGTGCATTTTATACAATGTTTTTGGGAATTGATTTCAGAATTGTGAATGACACGTTGGAGTCTATCTATGATGCCATGACCGATGCAAGTCTACATAATTTCCAACTCCTCATTAATATTTATTTATTTTTTTTTGTCTTGCAGAAAGGACGGAATAAAATAAGTTACTCACTTTTCAAACTCTGCTTCTCCAACTTTCTCTTTGGAAAATATCCACACGGTGAGTAAATGAAAAGCTTTAAAAGGACATGCATTTCTTATTTTTAAATTGATTTTTAATAGGCCCTGGGCAGTATTTATTTGGGATTTGTTCAAAGGATAGCATCGATTGCCCATTTCCAATTGATTACTCAGCATTAAACACTCCAAAAGATGATTTGGAGCCGTATGATCCAGTCAAAGAGAAAGATCACTCGAATCGGAGATCCATCATTGTTTGATATCAGCCGTGAAATCAAGATGAAATTTATTTGTTTATCAGTAGATTATAATCCTTCTCAATATTCATTTTAAAACTCGAAAATGTTTTCCTCAATCTCTTAAATGCATATGAATTTGTTATAGGCATTATAATATTTATTAGAAGTTTGAAACTCTATAGTTTATTAAAGTCTATTTAAAATAATATTTACATTATAACTAATCTTAGTAAAAACTAAGAAAGAATTTACCCATATCCTATATTGTACATTATTCTATAAATAGCAAATTGTAATTCATCATCTCAAAACATGTTAGTTAAAACTTTGTTTATCCTTAGATTAAAAATTTTCTTGTTGTGCTTGCCGTAAATATTTTTGTGATGTAGATTTTTGATAGAAATTGTACCTGGAATTGAGCTATCAATTTTCATTTCTTAGATTATTTTTCTCGTGCATTTGTGCCCATAATTTAAGAGACTACCGCTGCTTGCAACTCACTTTTAAGCCATCATCAAACAATTTTAATCCAACTTTAACTCTATTCCATGTTTCTTTTCTAACATTATTATACCAAAGAGAAATAAAAGCTGTCAAAAAACTCACTCAGTTCTTACTTTTGACACTTTTTCCAGGATAAAAGAAACTCTTTGACAGCCACCACTTACTCCCTCATTAAATTACCTTCAAATTTTAACGAACTCTTCTTAGCTCAGCTCAAAGAATCCACAATTTTCCCAACTCTTAAAAAATATTTTCAACTGTAGCCAGAAAATCTAATTTGAGGCTTTCATAATGAGAAAATTTGCCTTGTGGCTATGCGTTAAGATTTTAGCTTCTCATTTGTGCCCCTCATTAGATATTTAATGGGACAATGAGGGAAGAAAGGAGAAAGCGGCTTGTTTACCTGTGTATGTATGTAATATGTATTTTATAGTTCCGGTTGAGCAGTGGTGGGCTAGAAGCCTGCTTCAACTTGTTGTCAGTTCGATTTCAGAGTTTGATCTCACACCAACACATACGGAAACTTTCTCCGGCCAAGCGGAAAATAAATAGTTGTAGTCCAAAGTGCATTTGCAAGTTGAACAACTTTTTTCCTCCGTGGACATGTTCAAGAAAGTAAAATATTGCTGCTGATCAAATTTTACAAATCCATCTACTTATTCACAATTGATAAGTGAAAGTAAGTGAACATGCGAAATTCTTTTGTGAAAAGTAAGCCCTTCACTTTAAGAACTTTCTTCTTTTGAATATTTCTTGATTTGGAAGTTTGTATTCATCCAAACTATGATTTGTTCGTGACAATAAAAATTTCCATTGAGGAGAAACTAAACGAATTTTAACCATACCATGAGGTAGCAAGGATTTATTAAAATATTACTCTCAAACCGTAAAAAATTTCCTTGAGGCTTTTGTTAAATATCTTCAATCAGATTCCATCCCTAGAGATTTTCTCCCTTTCATTGTCGCAACTCAGCCTTTTGCCCTACATTTTTTAAATTCAGTGTGAACCTTTTCTTCGCCATTTGTTCTGAATTTGGGGGTATCATATACAAAGATAGAATACCCGTTTAAAATCGATCGCTTGTAAAAATGTATCTTTCATTTTCAGTCCGTACCTTGGCCGTATCGTCAGTTTAAGGGATTTAGATATTGAATTGACTAGTGACTCATCCCCTTTGAGAATAGGAAAGTGAAAAGAAATGCGGAAGAGTGGCTAAAGCCGGCTTTTCTCACAATTGACAATAGTGGAGAGAGGAAAGGTCCCGGAAAGAGAAAGTTGGAGTTCACACATCACATCAGTCTCAGTTTGTCTCCTCTCAAGTCAAGTCTTCCACAGGATTAAATGGGAGCAGAGTCATTCACTATTTATCTCCTTATCTCTCACAGATTATAATTTTCCAATTTATTGGGAGTGATATTCCGCAAAGGATTTTGGGGATTTGAATTGTGGTAACAAAAAGTAAGGTCGGCATGTTCCTATATTCTATTCATATCCCTACAAGAATATTGCTTAGGCATGTTGCATTTGAAAAAGAAATTAGGACTTGGTTTGAAGGCAGAAATCAAAGTACTTGTATAGGCTGTCATTAATTACTGTTTTCTGAAGTTTTAGTCTGGTTACACTATCAACACAGATATACATTTAAGGACATATTTTCGTAAAGACACAAGATACACAAATCTGTGTATTGTATATTACATTACATGCTCATTAATTCAGAAAATTACCAACACAACTACACCCTCCAACTTGGTAGCTCTTCTTCATAATATGCTCTGTTGCTTATTTCCCATGTTTGTGGCTTTTATGTAAGAATAAACAGGAGAGAGTGAGAGTATCCAGTTTCAAATTAAGTTTATTTTCTCCATTAATATCTCATCATTAGAGTCTCGCGTGGTTCTGACGTATGCAGTTCAAAGGAATATGCGTCTTAGACCAATTAAACTAATTGATTTCACGGAAATGGTTTTTCTTAATCTTGAGGGTTTTTAGATGTGGAAAAATTGAAATCAAGTCAGCATTTATTTTCCAATCCAATCTTTGAAATTGGAAATCTTTCTATTTCCCCATCCTGCGGGATTTACCTGTTCAGCTAAACTCATTCTTTTGCAAAAAAAATCCAGTTAGGCAAGAAAAAAGTAAAGTCTCGTCAATCTCAGCTTGAGGTTGACCAAAACTTGAGTCTTGTATTGGTAAAATTGCAATTGCAATGAATTTCTCCATTTACTTAAAACTTTGACATTATTTGATATTTTCACTGCTGGGGGGAATATTGTCTTATGACTTTCTCTTTTTTATTATGCGAATGTAGTTGACATTATTTTATTTGCTCTGGATTTTCTCTTGGATCTTCCATAAAACTAGGCAAACAAGCTTTAGGAGATCCTTGTTTTGTTCTTGTACGTTCTAAATTTGTGTTTGTGTAAGCAGAGAAGGATGGATATAAAGTAAACTAAACCTAGTGGAAAAAAGTAAGTAAATGATTTACAAAGGGAAAACTAAGTGTGCCAAAGACCAGATGTCACAAACAGGATGCAAAATAAAATAAAAACGTAAGCAAAGTTTTGATTGAAATTTCAAATTCTATTGAAACTGCAGTCTAAAGAAAGAAAAAGAGCCTTGCTTTCATTTCCCACCCACCAAACGTTTCTTATATGGCTTTCTAATTAGAATTTCGACTAGATAGACCAAGGTTAGTTGTACAAGTTACAAATCCTTAATTCCCCCAGGATTGTCTCAACTTCACCTTAATTGTAATTCTCAAGACAGATGGAGAAATTAGAAGGAAATTGCGAGACTTTCTCTTCTAATTCTATCACCATATTAAAATCGAAAGAGTCTCTGTCATTCTGCCGTGCCTGGCTACGGCACTGGCAACCAGCACAAATTGGGCTGAATCGAGCAGGTGGCGATATTTCTTTCGCTACTCACTCACTCACTAGAGTAGTGAGGGGGAAGGGCGAGGGGGTAATAGAAAGGGGATAAAAGGGGGGAAGAAGGTGCTAAGGTTTAGAGCTTGTTTTAAAATTGGTTTAAGTCTTAACCACACCTTCTAAAGACCACGCCCACTAGGCCAGCGGCAATTTCTTTGAGCATAAGTGCCCATGTGACATATCATTGAAACGCTCATGGAAAGGGGATTATAATTAAACTAATAAAATTTGCCCCAACCAGTACTTTGCTTAATGAAGTCTTTTAATTAACTGAATATAGTTTCTCCTTTATAATCTACGATTCGGATCTGATAAACATCTTTGATTACTTCATCCCACTTTAGCCAATTTATTTGATATCGCATGCATAACTCAACCAATATGATTACCTCTTAAAGTTAAATGTTCAAACTATACTTTGTTTATCCTTATAGAAGTTAAGAGGTTAGTTACGAGAGTAGCATAAAAATGGGTTCAGCTAACAATTCTAAATTCCTAAATTATATTGAATCAGCAAAAACATTTTCATTTCAAAATTATTTTCGTCAACAAAAAAGCAATGTATATTTCATACCACTGCTAAAACTGCATCTAAAACTCGGCCGTTATCTTGGCTTCCTTCCTTATCAATGGGATGAAATTGAAGACAGATTGGCGATTTCAAATCCTAAATCTATAAAATCCCAGATCCAAAAACGAATTGTTCTGAGAATAATCTACAATGTCTCTCAACTTGTCAACATATTTGTTGGAAGCTACAATTTGGCAGAACGACTCGTCGGAGGACTATTTGCCCAATTTATAATGACCGGCAATGCAATTTGTTGGAATTGGTCAGCCTCAACTGATTCGCTCCGATTTCTTAATGCGGTTTTGGACTATAAGAAGAAGTATAAGAAAGGTATGATTAAAATTACTAAACAAAATTTAGAAATTCAATGGCAACTGTTATACTTTTAAGGGCTATACAAAATGTTCATTTTGATTCCTTTAAACACTTTGCATATACGCCAACAACAATTTAGCAGACAAGCAATAAAGTGACAATTTTTTTTTCTATCAGATTTTAGCGAAATATGCCATGTTCAATATTAATCTTCCTAAATTCACCAATCATTTATTTTTACAATCAAATGCTCAAGAATATCACAAATAACTCAATGTTTTACAATTGCGGGTTTATAAAAACTATGGAAAGTACAATAGTTGCCCCATTATGGCAACCTTATTATAAACTACATATTCCTATTTTAAAATTTAAGGCCATCACAAAAAAACTCTGGTGGAAAAATTGCTATCAATGGTATTAATTGCATTTCTCTTCACGGCCTACCTCGTTGCCCTCGTCTTTGGGGCCATTCTCTTTTTCAAACCCAGCCTGGTTCCATTCACATGTTCTTGGCTATCTCCGCTTTTGGAATCCCACCCTACTCTGAACAAAGTTATCCATCCCTTAATCCTTATCTTGGAATGGAAAATATATGTGGACATTGCGGTCTTAGCTGGAATCAAAATCGGCTACTTTCTTCTCGTCGGAGTTGCATCGATTTGGAACATAATAAAGCATTTTCATGACTACAAAGGTAAAAGTTGGATAAGAGGCTATAGAAGTTTACAGCAATTGGAGATTCTAGTTAATGCCTCAGTTTCGTCAACAATCTTTCCTGGAGTAATTGGCCCTTTAGGGGTGGTCGAGATGTATTCGGTATTCATGGTCATTGTGGCAAGAGAAAGCATTCCTTGGCCTGAGTTTGCAATATTTCCTGTTGCAATTTTAGACGCAAATGCAGCAGTTGCTATAGCAACAACTTCGGCTTCTCGAGTCTTTTTAATTTCAGAACAGCTTCTGCAAAATAGGAGAATGGAATTGCGGAAATTTCAAAATCGAAAGAAACGAAGTCGGAAAACTCGAGAGCTTAATTCATGTCGACCTCTAAAAATAAAATTCGGGACGAATTTTGTGGAACCCACAACGCCGTTAATAATACAGAACTATATGCTGTCGCAAACCGCTTCTCTGGTTGTTTTATATCAATCAATTGGAGACTTGGTCAGGTGAAAGCATAATAAAATAAATCTAACACACACATATATATGTTATCGCAAACAAATAAAATAAAAAGTTGTAAACGTTAGGACTAGCTCGTCATTTGAATAAGGGACAATAAACAAAAGGCAACGAACGACGGGGCCATTTTGCCCCATATAGGATCAAAGCGTGACAGACAAACGGACAGACGAACAGAAAGACGGATTGACATGACAAGAGGAATCTATGTATGTATGGCTAATAAGACCATAAACACGTTGGGACTATTACAGAAATGGTTAATTGGTTAATTTTTATGTCATTGATAATTTCCCTGCATAACACTCTGGCTCCAAACGCACTTTTTTTGTGCCACGGCTCTCCCATAAGAAACACATGTTAAATTTTTTTAAATATTTCCACGGAGATTTTTGGTGGGAACATACACCAACTTATGTCGAA
>JAQIXN010000447.1:0-38743 GCA_034698145.1 Proisotoma minuta
TTATTTAATTTCTATTTTTTTTTTTTTATTTTATTTTTATTTTCTATTTATTTTTTTTTATTTTCTATCTATTTATTTTATTTCCATCGTTAAGTCCATGATTTTTTGTTGCCGCAATTAAATACAGAGTGACCTACTGAAACCCATAGTCCATCATACATAATAACCCCGTTTTACAACATTACAAAAATTATCCGAATTTTAATCAAAACATCAAGTTTCAAATTTTTCTACCTCTATGGTAGATATTTTTAAATCTGTGGATAAAATCGGACATAGGAAGAAAAAACAAAAAATAAATTTAATGTACTTATATTTAGGTGTTAAACCATATTACAAAGCATTAATTTGCAAAATTGTGTGTGTCAATTTTTAATTCAAATTAATTCAAATTTTCATTAGCACATTCATTTACTGTTATAGCTTTTAAAACGTTTTGATTTATAATACACAATTTTATATGAGAATTTTTATATGAGAATATGAGGTGTAATTGCTTTTGCGGCATCAAAATGATTGTGCATATGAAAATAAATTTTTAAGGAAATTGCAAAACCATTCGAAAACTTGTAATATTATTTTAAAAATCAATATTCCAAAACTTGTTGCATTAACAAGTTTTATTAATTGAAAGGACCGTTTGCATGGTTTAAGCATATCAACGATACACGCATGTATTACTGGTTAAATTGGTACGGCATTCAAGCCGGTGTATAAGATATTTCCAAAGGAGTCACTCAGTGACCTCTCCAATGGCCGCTTATTGACCTATGGACCCCAAATATGGCCTGATCCCTACATTGAGGACCCAGCCAATAGATTCATGTCCCTAAGCGCATCAAAAAAAAATCTGGCGCGAAAATAAAAATTCCAATTTGGAATATTTCCAAAAGTCCAACTTAAAGACCTCTCCTGAACCCATTTCTTGACCTATTGACCTCAAATATGGCTTGACCTCTTCATTTAGGTCACATCTAATAGATTCTTGTCCCGCAGCGCATCAAAAAAAATCTAGCGCGAAAATAAAAATTCCGATTTGGAATATTTCCAAAAGTCCAACTCAAAGATCTCTACTGGACCCATTTCTTGACCTATTGACCTCAAATATGGCTTGACCTCTTCATTTAGGTCACATCTAATAGATTCTTGTCCTGAAGCGCATCAAAAAAAATCTGGCGCGAAATTCTAAATTTCAAATTGGAATATTGCCAAAGGTCTCACTCAAAGACTTCTCCTGGACCCATTTCTTGACCTATTGACCTCAAATATGGCTTGACCTCTTCATTTAGCTCTCAGCTAATAGATACATGTACCGAAGCGCATCAAAAAAAATCTGGCGCGAAAATAAAAATTCCGACTTTGAATATCTCCAAAAGTCCAAATCAAAGACCTCTCCTGGACCCATTTCTTGACCTATTGACCTCAAATATGGCTTGACCTCTTCATTTAGGTCTCAGCTAATAGGTTCAGGCCAAGAATCGTGCCAAGAAAAATCTGGCGCGAAATTCTAAATTTCAAATTAGAATTTTGCCAAAGGTCTCACTCAAAGATTTCTCCTGGACCCATTTCTTGACCTATTGACCTCAAATTTGGTTTAATCCTTTCAAATGGATCCAATTTAACAGATTCAGATGTAGGACAGGTTTGGAAAAAATATGCCAATGCTTCTTTTTGTATTATAAACAATTTGAATATATTTTTTGGTTTTGGGGCAATTTGCGACTCGTGGGGTGACCTGAGACCATTTACTTTTTAACTACATGCCAGGTTGTTAATTTGGGGCAATTTGAGACAAGTTGGGGTAATGTGAGACTGGGGTAATTTGAGACTCAAAATTTTTTTTTCAACTTTTTGAGATCGGTTCAAATCCGTATAGAAAGTTTTTTCCCCCAAAAATACTTTGAAATTTTCAAGTGGTGGACTAAAGTATACTCTGGCCCTTTTATCTTTAACGAATTCTACTAAAGTTTGGGATTTTTGTTGACGCGTAAAATATCTTGGCTAACTTTATGATGGTAATAAAGATGCATGAATATAAAAGAAACCAAATTTTACATGGAAATAAATTATGAAAATATAAGCTTATACCAAAATATGCTTCATGCAAAATAATTAATTATACCAGACGAGATGTGAAAATCAAATTGAAATTTCACTCAATATAAAAAAAGTCCCGGATTTAATTTACAGAATTATATATATTTCAAATTTTATTTATAATCAATTATATATTTATTTTTATATTTAACTTCCTTCCACACCTCTGAATTGCAAAAGGACGACTAAAAATGTAATTATAGACGACATAATCTGCAATTTGGAAAGATTTTAGCAATTTTTGTAAGCTATTTTAAATTATTCTCTCAAACCGATATTAGAAGCTTTCCATCCAAAGTGAATAAATGAACTAAATAAAATACAGTAAACATTAAATAAAATTTAATGTGATTAATAGGTATTCTTAACTTACGAGGCTCAACCTTCAATCGATTAACCGTCATTTCTTGAATCAATGCTCTCAACTCCAATTAGAAAATTAAATTCATGAAAATATATTTTTAGCTTGGTGCCTTCACAATTACCCGAATTTAAATTTTATTTTAAAACTCACGTTTGTAGCTGTTTCCTCCGATATTTTGTGCTGGGGAAGACTACAAAATGCACGAAAAATTCTTTGATACATTATCCCAAATTTGCCAGCCCCTTGCCCTAAACTATATATGATTTTGAACGAGAGGAGACAGGGAACAACTCTTGAAGCTGCGGATGAAATATTTCCCGAATCCAACCAAGAAACTCCCGTAAATAAAGATGTCAACACAATCAATCCATTGTAAATTATTTCAATAGATATCCGAAATCCAAAATCTTTTTCATATTTTGTGACCAAAGCTGACAACAGTTTATATGCTTTCATACAGTTAATCAATTTTCTCTCGTCAACTTGAATCTTAAATTTTGGTTTAATTTGTAAATTTTTCTCCTTCAAATTATTGTAAATGGTTTCCAAATTTACTTTCGGATTTTGTAGCAATTCTTCCAATTCTTCAGCGACCATTTCCAAGCAAACGTTAATCCCTTCTGATGGGAATGTTATCCACATGGATATAAAAACATGAACGCTAACAAGATGAAACCATAAACTCTAGAAATCATTAGAATTAGAAATAAATACCAATTAACTTAACAATGAATTAACAATTATAAAGGAAGAGCTACCATTAGAATCAGCAGAATTAAATCCAATCTATCAAGTTGTAATCCTCGAGGCGTAACTTTTTTTAACAGAAATTCAGTCACATATCCACAAAGGAAAACTGTGATAGCAAAAACATGACGTTTAACGCTGCGTTTGACATCTTGCAGAATTCTCCGAAAAAGTACGCCATGCTTTGTAGAATTATCCAGCCCGATTCTAAAAGACCCATCGCTATCTATTGTAGAAATTTCTGTGAATTTCTCTACAAATATCTTCCAATTTTGCAAAAAATATGCTCCTTGAAATGCTGCCCCTATGCGAATGAGCGTTGTGTAAGCTGTGCTTAAAATTCCACTAAATGATAATGCCAATTTCTCAGCATTTGTACTGGCATCAACTAAACGTTGACCACGAACAATTTGCCACACAACGGTTAGCAATGTTACACTTATTAGTGTAAATAAAACAATTAAATGTGGAATGCTCCAAGATTTATAATATAGTCGAAGTCTAGGACGTTTTGAAATTGAAAGAGGCAAATATCCAACTGCTTGACAAATTCGCAACCAAGGAACACTAATTTCTAACAGTGTTTCTTCAACAGAGTCTAAAACGTGGGGGTACATTTTTAATTCGGAAGATGTGAGAAATTTTTGTTAGACTGTTCTTAAGTATGAATTCGTCAGATGAACGGAAATTAGGTGAATTTTTTAGATAATTAAATTATTTGTGTTGGTGTGTTTGAAAATAGCCTCTGTTACTGCCGTTTTAATTGCCATTAGACTAATTAGTTTCACTGTGTTTGCTTTCCATTGTGAAAGAGTGACGACGATAAATTATGTCAATAAAATACATTTCTACTTTCAATATGCAGACCAAAATGTATTTATTTTCTAAACTTCATGCGTTAATCTGAGAGATGTATGCAAAAGAAGTTTTTTTTATTATATCATTGTTTTTTTATATTAAAGCGACACTATTTTCCAGCTTTGTTGACTTTTTTCACTTTATTTCCACATCTCTGAATTGCAGCAAGACGACCAAAAAAGTAAGTATGGACGAAATAATCTGTAATTTTTAATTGTTTTAGCAATTTTAATATTTACATTTAACATTCCGGCAAACCGATATGAGAAGCTTTCTGTCCAAAGTAAACAAGTGAACTATAATAAAAAAAATATATAAGCAGTTAGCAATTAAATGTTTACACAATTTCTCGACTTACGAGGCTCAACCCTTAATCGATTAACCGTCATTTCTTGGATCAATGTTTTTAGCTGCAATTAACAAATTGGAATCATTAATAGTATATAACAAATTTAAATAGTTCAAAAATGGCATCTTACATTTCCAACTATTTCAGCCGATAACTGATTTTTGGGAATGTTGCAAAAAGCGTGAAAAATTCTTTGATGCGTTATTTCAAATGAACCGGCGCTTTGCCCTAAACTATAAATCATTTTGAAAGAGAGAAGACAAGGGACTAATCTTGAAACAGCAAAAACAATATTCCCAGAGTCAAGCCACGATACAGCACTAAACAATGATGTCAATAAAATAAGTCCGTTGTAAACTATTTCAATGGATATTCGTAGCCCAAAATCCGTTTCATATTTTTTAACCAGAGCTGCCAACGTCTTATATGCTTTCATACAATTTACAACCTTTCTCTCATCAATCCCAATCTTTACAGTTTCTTTGGTTAACAATTGATTTTTCTTCTGAAATGTTTTGAAAAAGAGTTCAAAGTTAACCCTTGGATTTTGCAATAATTCTTCCAGTTCTTCAGCCACCATTATCAAGCAAACGTTAATCCCTGTGGCAGGGAATGTTATCCACATTGATATGAAAACATGAACGGCAACCATATGAAACCAACCAGTCTATACCCAAGGAATTATAATTAGAAAAAAATACAAATGAACTAACAATTAGAAAGGGCCAATTACCATTAGAAATAGGTGAAGTAGATCCATTTTTTCAAGATACAGACCTCCAGATCCAACTCTTTTGTACAGGTATTCAATCACAAATGCAGCAAGGAAAACTGTGATTGTAATCACATGATATATAACGCTGTTCCTGACGCACAAACGAAGCTTTCGAAATATAGTTCCATGTTTAGTGAATTTATCCAGTCCAATTTTAAAACACCCTTCAATGTCGATTAAGGAAATTTCTGTGAATTTCGCAATAAACTGTTTCCAATTATTCAAAAAGGATTGCCCGTGAAGTGCTGAAACTATTCTAATGAAAGTCGTGTAAATCATGGTTAAAATGCCGCTAAAGGTTAACGCTATTTGCTCTGCGTTTGTGATTTCTTTGAATGAAGCATGGCTCGGGGCCAAGTTCCAAAAAACGGTTAGAGCTATTTCCATTAGGATTGTGAATAAAACCATGAGATGTGGAATTCTCCAATATTTGTAATAAAGTCGGCGTTTTGGAATTTTTGCAATAGAAAGGGGATAATATCCAACTGCTTGGCATATTCTTATCCAAGGTTGGCTAATTTCTAGAATTGTTTCCTCAACAGAATCTAAAACGCTTGGGTACATTTTTTAATGCTTTAGTTAGAAACGAGATTAATAGCAGATTTGCAATAAACTTGCTTCCTGTGTTCCAGTTTACGTCTATAATGAAAGAATTTTGGTTTAATCGAATTAATTATCTAATTAATTGGATTACCTAATTTCAGTAATGTGTTTACTTTACCAATGGATAACTTATTAAATTTTGGTCGATAAAATATGAGCCTTAATATCCCATACGGTAAAATTAAATACATAATATCTCCAGGAATTTTTAAATTATTATTGAAATTGAAATTCCATGTTAGAAAATAATTTAATAAAATTGTTTGTATGTAATTCTTTGATTGATTCATTGGCGAATAACGCCAAATATATAACTTCATTCTGTTTTATTCTTAGGTGAGGCAAAATAGTAACTATATGGCCTTTGAAAAAAAGTCAAAGTGGTCATGGTTACGGCTTCGCCTAAGTGTGAGTTTTGCTCAAGTCCAGAAAAAGTCGCACTGAGATAGCGGTCGTACGGTTTGTCGTACAAGAAACATGCTCAAATGAACATTTTAATTCAAAACAATAAAAATCTATTTTTTTGCATAGCAAGTCCATATTTTAAATTTTAAAATCACGTTTAGACCACTTTAAATTGTATCAAAACAACCAAAATTGACCAAAATTGAGAAAATTTCTGGCAATGTTAATTTAAATTGCTATATGACTCGTATTACTATATATATGCAAACGAGATCTCGAGTTTAATTCTTGGCAACGCAAACATTTAATAAAAAAATATATATTCGAGAAAAAAATGAAACAAGTTTTAAAATATTGGGTGAGGTGAGGGGTAATGTTTGATTTGCCGAACCGGCCTTTCAACATTGCGTCAAAATATTCATATTTACAAACATTAAGTCCGGCGAGTCAAATCAAATATTTTACCCACCGAACCTAAGATTTTAAAACTTTCATAACTGTTATGTTTTCTTTAACCAACATGCATAAATATTTACATAAATTCGTCATATTCTGTCTGTAGTCAAAGCTAGTATTCCTTAAAAATATTTTACATAAGCAGAAAACAATACATATATTTTTAAAAGAACGTAAGAATCCTTTGTCTTGTTTTGGACAAAACTACAGACACTGTGCAGAAAACAATTGCTATACATATTTTCATGGCTAGAAAATAGACACAGTTATTTAATACTACCTAAAGGCATCGTACAGTACGATTAGTACTTATTCCCTTTTTTCAAAAATGGACTTGTGTCTCAAATCCTTAATATTTTTGATAACTCTGCATGCATTTGGCTGCAGTTGTTGTGACTTTTCCCAATTTGATGGAATAGAAAACGTCACTTTATTTTCAAATCCATACATCAAAAAGCACATTCAAGAGTCTCCTTACATAATCCTAATTCCATCTCGACTCAAAATCAACAAAAAAATTGCCAAACATGTAATAAAATCCCCCTTTACTATTGGGGTCACTGAGCACGGAACAAGTTGTCAAATATTTTCCAACGCAAGCTTAATTAGTCGGCACTGCATCAGCTTGAATCCTACCTTAAAAATTGACGAACCAAAAACATGTTTGCAACTAAGCCGCCGAGTGTTTCCCCCTAGAACAAAAAAATCGAGGAATAATATCATGAAAAATTCGGAAAACATGATTTTGGATTTTTATAAACGCAAAAGCAACCCCATTGAAAGAGTGGTAAATTGTGGAAACAGACATTTGATGTTATCAAAAATTGTCGCTCAATATTTGAATGCAAGTTTGGAATGCTCAAAATCCAAATCCTTAAAAGATCTATTACACGATGTAAAGGAAGATCTAACTTTTGGAGTTGCCTCCAATGAATTGCAAAACATTGCTCTACTCAACTCAGAATTTATTAGTTCCCGAGAAACTTTTGAAGTCAAGTTTGTTTGTGCGATGCGCAGTAATTTACTTAGTACATTCATGGTACTGGTAAAACCTGTTGGCCTGGAACTTCTTGTCCTTTCCGTATCAACAGTTTTCCTGCTCTCTTTTTTAAGCCTGCTTTTTCTCAGATTCAAATTAAATATAAGAAATGTACAGTTGGGTCAAATTGTGGCTATTTTAATGAGGGACCTTTGCGATCAGAGCATCCAACGAAATCTACTAAAGCTTAGAATCGAACTTCGGATAGTTTATGCGGGCTGGTTATGCTACATATTGCTCATCGTGTCAGCATACAAATCAAATCTAATAAACATCCTTCAACGTCCCGATGAAATGATCCCTACAGAGACCTTTCATCAGCTATATGATGAAGCTGGGAACAAGCCTTTTGTACGAATTGGCGTTACAAGACCTGGACATCACAGTGATGTTCGAAAAGCCTTGATTTCCGAAGCCAACAACAAATATGTTTCAGAGCAACGAAGAATAATTTTCAAATCTTTTTACAATCGACTTCTCCCAGGCTCTGATCATTACGAAAATGATTATGCAGGATTTCTATTAAGAGGGGAAGGCATATTTTTGGACGATGGAGTTATCCTGGAGCTAATTTTTGGGATTCTGAAGCATAAATATAATTTCCAACAATATAGTATCAGCAAGGAGTCGCTGATCAATCAGGAATTTTGGGCTGTGGCTCACAGCGACAAAACAAATAAAATATTAAACGTGATTGAAAGAATGCATAGCGCGGGAATTGTGGATTTGTTTGCTCGCCAGCAGAAAATTCTTGAAGTTGTGATGGCAAATACGATTTTGAAGTATATATTTGCGGTTAAAGCAAAAGATGATTATGAATTTGACGAAGATGAAGATGATCCAAAATGGGAATTCAAATTGAAGGAGACAATTGCCAAGGATAATAACTTGCCCCCAAGAAAATTGAAACTTAGGGATTTTATTTCCTTGGGTTTACTTTTAGGCGTTGGACACGGCTTGTCTATAATGTGTTTTGGACTTTGTTGTTTTGCAAAATACATTGAAAAGAAGGGCTATGCAAAAAAGATAAAATGCTTAAACTTTTATTATAAACAATGCACATCCGCTTTGAATTAAATTGGCATTTCTGTTGTAGCAAACATAGACATTTTAAACATGTACATACAAATAATATATATATTGCAAAATATGAACAAAATGTTTTCAAAACAATCTACACAGGAAATAAAGTCCAGCAGTAAACTTTCATTCTGCAATGAGTCAAAGTCGATTAATTTATTTTTTAGTTCTTCTCTTTATCTCTGCCCTTCTTATTTGGAAAGGTGGCTTTAGAAGTAGTGATCATCAAAATTGGCGACTAAGCTTTTCTTCTTTTCTTTCGAAAAATGAAGAAGCTCGCCTTCGTTTTGTGTAAGTTAAAGTTTCATTCCATGGTTACACAACGCCATACTTATAAATTCAAACATACAGAGAGAAGAGAAATCAAATTCTCCAGCCATTAAATGATAGTATAATCTTATGGCCTGGCGGAAAGAAGCCGTATGTTTGGCATTTTTTCCCTCCAACTTTCACCTGCCCTCATGTCGTAGAACGTTTAGGAACGCCTAAAGATGGAGGGAAATGGGTTTGTGGCCTCAATGTTTTTGAAGGTACGCTTGCTGCTATTAATATTTGGCAGATTTACTTTTTTTACTCAAGTTGTTTGAACAATTACAGAGAGTAAAGAACCATGTCTCGTTTATTCTTTTGGAGTTGGAGGCAAGTAAATTTGTTGTGACAACATCCTAAATTTTTTAAACATTATTGAATGTTTTCGACACAAACCATTTTGATTATAAAAGAGTCTGAAAGAAATTTTAATTGGCTTAAGGAGAGTCATCTTTTGAAGAGGAAATTCTAAGTCGCACAAACTGCAATATTTATGCTTTTGACCACACCCAAGACAAAATGGAGCTTTTAGAGAGAAACCCTCAGTTCAAAAGTCGACTCAAGTTTACAAAGCTCGGGCTAAGAGGAATAAACTCAACACGATACCTCAACAGGATGAAATCCCTTCCGGTACAAATATATAGTTGTAACAATTCTGAATTCTAAATTGTTCTCGAGGGAATTTTATTGCGCAAACTCTTAAATTATAGGACATCATGGCATCAAACGGTCACAAGTGGATCGACTTCCTTAAAATGGATATTGAGCGACATGAATTTCAAGGGATTTTTGATTACTGGCGAGGAGAGAAAGAATCATTTCCATTCGGTCATTTAAACATTGAGTTTCATCTATCCGCATTTGGCAGAAATGAAGACGGACAAAAAATGATGTTTAGGATTCTTTTCAATCTCTGGAATTTATTAGAGTTTAAGGGGCTAAGAGCATTTAGTTGGGAGGATAATCATTACGCATGTCTTTTGGAAAAGGAAGGGAAACCGGAAATGATGGAATATGGATTTATTAACGTGGTTGACAGGCAAAGGAATAAACTGATCCAATTTTGACATAAATAATAATGCTTATTGATCAAACTTTTCCACCCTCTGTTTTCCATGTTTGAGACAATCTTTGACAATAGTTAACAAAAGGTTTATTTTAAATCAACATTTTGCATACCTTATTTAGAAATCTTGTTTGGATATCAAGCAAATTTGACAGTTTCTAACCATTTGTGGAAAGTTATCAAGCATCTATAAATTATTGTGCATGGTGATTTGTCGGTTCAAAACCAACATTTTTGGAAGTGACAACATCGCTTTCTTCACTTTATCCAAAGTTATTTTATCCGTCTCAATTTACCAACTTTAACCCTTCCAAGGCCTAAAGGCTCCGATGCTATTATTTGTCTGTGTATTAAAGTCCAATTACAAATGTAGTTTATCTTTACGAATTCATGGCATGAAATATATAATTGATAGTTTCGGGTCAAAGAAAATTAAGAAAATAAACTACATGCATTTCTTAAAAGCCCAACTGCGGAAGCTGAGTCGTCCGTTCACTTGAAACTTTCAAGCCCCGATGAATATTGACCAAACTAATCTCCCTTTGTTACAACTTCACACTTCACATATCAAAAGGTAAAAGTCCTTTCCATTCTTGCATAAACCACGTCCCCAAATGTAACCATATTTAGAAGTAATTGGCTTCCGATTTCCATCAATTCCAACGATTTGACATACTTTAAAGGGTTGGGGGGTTGGGTTGTTGACCCCTGACCCCGTCAGTCGTTGGGTTCAGTCAGTCAAGTCGTTGGATGAGATGCAAAGATGCGAAGGGTGCACAGACTAAGAGTCTAAGAGTTAGACAAAGTCATTGCGCAACGCCCTAACACCCAAAGATCAGTCCGCCACAGACAAATTTAATACTCGAGTTCTTAGATATAGAATTATTTTTAAACGATTTAATTAAGGATAAGATAAATCTCAACTTTGAATGAATTATTTCCCTGGATCAGCAAAATGATTGCTTTGACATCAATTTTCTCATTTTGCTGAGTGTTAATTTCTTATTACCACATCCGTCTATGGCTTGGATAATTTGGATATCAACATTCACATTTAGATATTAAAATAGCCATGAGGTACTTAATTACAATTACAATATTTTATTTAATCCTTGTATAGACTAGAGTATTGAATTATTATTTCCGTATCAGCCATTATCAAAATAGCAGAACAGCCATGGTATATGATTACAAACACGAGGGTGGAGAAGTCGCTACAGGTTTCAGGGGAAATAGAATTGAAAACGGACGAAGACATCGTCATCGTCACGGCCACACAACAAACGGGGTAAGGTTTACAATCTATAATTAAAATTGGGTAATGTAATGAAGATGAGATGAGATGTTAATATTATACTTAAATATTTTCCAGGGACAATGGCGAGGGGGACGAGGAGGACAACATCCAGAGGATGAGAGCTATTATCATGGCGATAATTATTATGAGTATGTTATTGTAGCATAATTATCACTGTCAGATTTTTTAGTGTCAATACCTAATTACAAAAATGTTTTTTTTTTACTTTGACACAAAAGTTATCAAAATTCAGGTGGTCAACTATGGGCACATGATTCAGATCATTATCAGAGTCGTGGCGATGGACGATTTAGCGAAAGGTATAATTTATCTGACTTTATTCTATTATGACAGAAAATGACACATTTTATCTTTTGTTTATAGGCCAAGACGAACTGTCTTTGAGGAGGGATATGATTCAGGCTATAATAGGAACACAGAAAGAATTCCAAGGTAAAACGGTGATTTTTTATTGCTTTGTTCCCTCTATTTATCCATTTTTGAACCTTCGCAGAAACCCTCAGCTTCAATCACTCTTGGATCTTCCGAATCCGATACAACAGCTTAATGACGACATGAGACGGTCTGCTTATCGTGATCGTGGAGCTCGTGGACGTGGAAGTACGGGAAGATCTGGAAGGCAAAGTCGAAGGCCAAGAGAAAGGGAACAACGGTAAATTGAATCTTAATCCGAAGATTAATATTTATAAATTGTTATATTTTTGCAGACCATCCAGACAACAGCAAGTCCGAAACGAGCAGCAACTCGAGCTCGAATCTTCTTGGGAGAGTGACGAAGAGGAGGCGGCTGATCCAAGACTACGGGAAGGAACAGCTAAAGGAGTTTATACGGAAGACCGGTAATAAAGTTGGATTAAAATTTGATGAGACAACACAATTTAAATTTTAAATTTTGCATTTTTAGAAAATTTGCTTTGATCAGAAAAGCTAAACCTTCTAATTCAATTTCCTCACCACCAAAGGATAAAAATGATGAGAGGGGAAAGGCATCAAACTCAAAGCCGAATTATGAAAAAGGTCCAACAACAAAAATTACAGAAAAGCAAACACTAAAAAAGGACAAGGAGAAAACATCATCTAAAACTAAGTCGCCGCCCCCGCCACCAACTATCCCAATTTCTACGACAATGTCGCCAAACTCTCTTGCAGACGATGACTGTCAGCCACAACAGCCACTTGTTCCTAATGTTCTTTCTTCTGTACCGAATTTATTAATGATTGAAGATGATGCTCCCACATCCCCAGAAAGTAATGAAGATGAAAATTTTCCAATTTTCACAAAACAATTTTCAAAATTAGTGCAATTTGAAAAAGTTTCCAGTGAATCGTCGTTATCACAAATATCAAACGAACCTCTGTCGCAAATTTCCAACAAATCATCTTTATCGCAAATATCAAATGACCCTTCGTCTTTGTCACAAAGTGATCATCGTACAGAGGACAACCAAATGTCTGTTGACATCATTTTTGATAATACTCAGCAACCGTCTCTTCAAGAGAATTCTGAAGAAGCCATAACCGAGAATAGTGATACTAGTCCAGATCTTGCCACTGATACAACGCCGTCAAATGAGCCTAAAGAAATAATGCAAGTTTTGGCGTCAGACAGCCCTCTTAATCAATCCGAATTAAATCAACATATTGATACTGCTTCAACATTAGAAAATACTTCCAACTCTGAAAATACTCTCGAAAAATTTCAAGACGATGGCAAAATTATTGAAGAAAATTTCTCATCGGAAAATATACAGACTGAATCTACTGGTGAAATCGAAAGTGAAACTCTCCCAAAATCTCCTGAATATGTTCCATTAATCACTGGACCGCTGAAATCGTTTAAATCTTTAAAAAAAGAAACTAAAAAGAAAAGGGACAACGAAGAAAGCTTATCAGATGACACAAAATCAGAAAACCCTCCTCCCAGTAAGAGACAAACATTCGGTGTGATGAAACCGTGTCCGGCATCTGTAAAGCTAAAAAGAAAGCAAGCCATGTTATTCGGCCCAGATATTGAGCCAGATAAACCCACGCAAGTAAAACAACTAAAAATTGCCACGGAGTTGGTACCTACTACAAAAGGTAATTTTCACTACTAGTTGTAATAATAATCTAATTATATAAACGTTAATACGATGCATCAATTTATTGTGCGATAAAATTAATGATCATTTTAACTATTGGTTTATAGAAGATGACATCCGAACAAAATTGCAAGAAAGTTTCAAGAAATGGAGTTCCACTTCAACAACTGCTGCTACAAAGGCGACGTCAAATGATCCAGCAAAAGATAAACCTGCCAAAGATAATAAAGTAACGAAACCAGAATCGAAAGAGAAGATTACAATTTCAGGTTAGTTGCGGCTGCCAGTTTATGTTTTAAAATGTCTGTAATTGTAATTTAATTATATTGTAGCAGCGACGAATATAGTGCTGAAACGCAACTTGGAAAAAAGAAAAGCGTTAAAACCCAAAACGCCACTTGTTAATGAAGGCAATGATGCAGATTCAAAAGATTCTGCTCCCGAGAGTCCAGTTGCTGAACCAATTGAGGAAGCGAAAAGCACAGTGTCTGAGATTGAGGAGGAGATTTCACACAAAATTACAGACTGCAATGACAAGCCTCAAATCCCAAACACTGAAGAAGAAGCAAATGCAATCCCCGAAACCAACATTTCCACTCTCACCATAAATTCTGAAATTACAGAAGCCATGGATACAGAATCTGAAAAAGATATTGTTGAAGCAAATGCCTCTTCAAATGTTCCAGAAATAGCACAAACAGAAAATGAAAAGGCTTCTGAAGAGACTCCACAAATAAACTTGCAAGTTGAAATGGATATTGCCGAAAATCACCCTGACAATCAATCATCCGCCTCTGAAAAAGTTATGGAAGCAACTGACTCATTGTTAGTTGATGATGAAGAGAAATCTTCCAATGATTGCGAAATAAATTTGAACTGTGACTTGAGAGTTCGGGATGAAATTTTTGAAGAAACGGATGATGATGGGATTAGAAATCAAGTGAAGAATATCGGAGAGAAATCAACTGGGATAACACAAGAGTTGAAATCACTATTAAAACATTTGAATCAAAAATTGAAAGTGGCTTCCACGTCTGATTCGATTATAGCGTTTAAAAAACTAAAAGAGACCTTACTAGAATCCTTCGTAAAACTTGGGGAAGTGGACACTCGTCTCAAAGAAAATGATATTGTCAAGTATCAGGTTTTAACTACGGGGTCACAAGATTTTGAAAACGTTGAGCAGCTCACAATGGAAGAAATAGCGGAATATTTTCTCAAACTGGTTGCATTGGATCTCTATATTCGGGAACCAGCTTGTAAAACGTGGAAATCAAATTTGGATTGCATCCATTTCCGAATAACTCGCCTTCTAAACTTTTTCATGACTGGAAAAACGCCAAATCAAACTGAAGGGAATTTCCAAAATGTTATTCGGGGCATAAGTAAAACAATTTCCAAATATACAATACCTATAAACACGCTGGTAGAGACTTTTGATAAAATCAAAACTTTTCATTTAACCCCGATGAATATGTTGAATAAGTATGCCGTGCTATACGATCAGTCACAAATTGGATTTAGAGGCTTTAGCACCAAAATTGACTTAATTGTTTGTCGTGCAAGAGAGAAAGTTTATCTTGAGCATGAAAAACCTTGCCTAGCTCACATCAGCGCATTGGAAAATTACTCATTTGACTGTGACATGAAACTTTTGTGGGAGATTAGTGGACGCGTATTTGAAAATCCAGAGCATCCTTATGACGGAGTGTCGTTTGCTGAACTAGCACGAACTTCAGAGTATACCATGCCTTCTCTGCCGTCTGATTATCCCTTTGGGGATTTACAAAATTCTCCATTTGGGGATCCAAATGCAAGAACAGTCGAAAGTGAGAGCACATCACAAGAAGGACAAACAGTACCAAATCAAGTTCAACAACAGCAATCTCCTATTTCAATTGTCACTCAGCCACAAAATTTGCAAAATCGTCAAATGCAAAATTTGCAAACTCAACAAGGATCAAATTTGCAAAATCGTCAAACGCAAAATTTGCAAACTCAACAAGGATCAAATTTGCAAAATCGTCAAACGCAAAATTTGCAAACTCAAGAAGGATCAATTTTGCAAAATCGTCAATCGCAAAATTTGCAAACTCAACAAGGATCATTTTTGCAAAATCGTCAAACGCAAAATTTACAAACTCATCAAGCCCAAAATTTGCAAAATCGTCAAACGCAAAATTTACAAACGCATCAAGCCCAAAATTTGCAAAATCGTCAAATGCAAAATTTTCAAACTCAAGAAGGATCAAATTTGCAAAATCGTCAAACGCATCAAGCCCAAAATTTGCAAAATCGTCAAATGCAAAATTTACAAACGCATCAAGCCCAAAATTTGCAAAATCGTCATATGCAAAATTTACAAGCTTGTCAAGCCCAAAATTTACATAATCGTCAAATGCAAAATTTGCAGAATCAACAAAAACAAAATTTTCAGAATTATCAAACACAAAATTTGCAAGCACAAACGTTAAATATACATCAACCAGCACAAGGACAACATTTACAACAGAATCAACACCACATAACGATCACTCAGGCACAAATGCTACAAAATCAGCAGCAGCAGATACAATATTTGCAACAACTGGAACATACAGTCCGGGCAATAACCCCACAGCATTTTCAACAAGCCATGGCGACACAATCCATAGTTACGCCAAACCAAAGCACAGGAATGACAGTAAACCAATTCCAACAAGTTTCAGTTCAACAATCAATGAGAAGTGCAACTCAAATAACTCAATCTCAACCCACGACACAACTACAAGCGGCAGCAATTTATTCTCAATCTCAGCAACGACAACAGAGGGTTTTGGCCAGAACAAACTCTGTTCCAAATACATCTTCATCAAACTTTTCTTTATCTCAATTGTTGGTCAATAATGCTACACCTCAAAGGCCTAACTCTAGCAATGACAGTACTCATCAATATGCAGTAAATCAGGGACAACAAGTGATAAAACATCAAAATCAAGGCACATCGTACCAAAATCCTCATAGTTCATCTCCAACAATTCATCTGGGAGGCGCAGTTCTATCGAAACAGGTTCAAAACGTCTTGCGTGACCAGCAAGCAGTGACCACTGTCCATCACTTGCCCCAAACACAGCAAAATAGACAACCTGCTGTCAGCCCAAGCCAGCAAGCTCGAGTCATGACTGAAAGAGAAAAGTCAATTGCATGGGAAATCCAATCTAGAAGGAAACCTGCACCAAAAAATCAGAATCCGCAGGGACGATGTTGTGGAGTTATTCGGCAGCAAAGTGCTCCAATATTTCAATCATGGTTTTCGCAGCAGCCTCCAGGTCAAATTGAACGCCAGCAGCCACAACAAACCCCGGCTGCTCAGTCTCCAGCTCAAAATAATATGCAACATACCAAGGCTATTCAAGAATATGCTACTTCAGCACAATCTCAACAAATTAACGGTGATTCTTTCCAAATCCCAACACTCACTGGCGTAAATGCTATAGTTAGGATAGGAGCTCCAATAACTACTAGCACTACAACGACTCAACAACCTGTTTGCAATAATAATAAAGTAAGGAATTTCAAAGAACCCATTTGTTATTAATTTAAAGTGTCCATTGGCTAAAGTTTTATCTATTTCTAGGCCCTATCAGAACATAGAAGACAAAGTCTGGATGATTTTTTACGAGAAATGCTGACAGATACAACAGATCCTGGTCTAATCCCTGCCATACCTAACAGCGAAGATGAGATTGAAGTGATTGGCGTTTCTCACAACCCAATGGTAGCAGCAAAAATTCAAAGGCAGCAATCCGTTCATTCATCTCCAGTCATCACACAAAATGTGCAGATTGTTAATAATAACTCAGTTTACCAAGAGATCAGTCCAGCGAGTACTCCACCCACAACGATGCCTCATTCTTATAATGTGTTTAGTGATGATCAAAATCAAAGTTATCAGTTGCAACTCCATGAGACACCACCAAATACAACTAATTTTTATCCTGACTAAGAGATTACTTCATTTCTTTTTCCGAAATTTGAATTTGTTTGCAATTGAAAGTGCAATTTTTTACTATTTATTTTAGTCTTCCAGTCTCTTTTTTGGCTTTAGCTTTACGGATATTTAAAATATTCGCATGTTGTTAATTTATCAAGTTCTAGTGATTTTGATCTTAATACCGAGAGATTTTATGATATCGCATGTCCATAAAATATTATATAAGTAGTATACATTTAGTTTTTATGCAATACATGTATCTACAAGTAGACTGTTTAAAATGCATACAAAATATTACGCTTTGTGAAAATTTATTGAAAATAAATAAAACGCAATGAAACTTGAAAAGTTGATTTTAAAGAAATTGACTAGTTAGTTATAAAACTTGAATGAGAGCACTTAAATTTTACTTATTCAATATACGCTTTTATATAAATTACTTTTATACCAGACAGTAGATAGACATGACAACTCGAGTGGTTCTCAAGTAGTCGGCGTTTATGCAACTCGTAAATTTTTAATGCTGCAAAACTTTTACTTTTATACAACAATTTTATACAAGATTTTAATCCTTTTTTGAGCTTCGGCACTTTAAAGCAGAAAGAATGGAAAGCATGCTTTTCCTCATCTTAATTCTAATTTCTTCCATAACAGCAGAAAGTTTTCAAAGTATCAAAAATGTATTTTCAGGTTGTGTTCTCCAATTCATCACAGATTTCAAGCGATACAGGATTTTAGAATCTTCAGAAGCTCAAACATTCAGTCAGCTTGTCTCAAACAATATATACAGCCCCCTAGTTTTAGACCACGTCCCCCAATGGAATATTGAAAAAAGTCGTTATTCTCGGAGAAAGTTAAATCCTTTTACAATGGAAAAATTGAAAACTGTTTTTACAACTTCAACTCCTCGATTCTCTCAAATTATTGTAAGCTTCATACAAGCATTTCCTAGTCAAAAGTCACAAAGCAATTTCGAGGGAGCAGTGGATGAGCTAGTTTCTCAGATTAAAAGAGTTGGGCACTTTGCCTTAGCAGACGAAGATCCTAGTTTCATACTCATCCAAGTAGACGAACGGTATTTGAGCAGAGTTGCACCCCTTATCACAAGCAATCCGGCAGTGACTTCCAAATTCTTTTATTTTACAGAAAACTCTTTGTTTGTCAAATGCGCTCATTGTCCGGAAAAGTCATTTAGTTATAATTTTAAAATTTTTTCGCTCAGTGAATTGAAAAAAGCTTGGTACTCTGTAAATGAAAAGGATCTGAAAGGGAAATATGTGGATAGCAACGCCTTTGGAACAGCGATTCGCTCTACACCGATAAAATACGAGCATTGCACTGCAAATCAGGGATACTTTAAATACGACAAGAGCACTTGTGTTCAAGATTCACTAGCTCGGAAGCATAACTATTCATGGTACCTGTTGGAGAAAGACGAGCCGAATACTGAACTGTTTCGTATCGGTCGATCGCCAAGTTCGCAAAAAATTTTTATTGGCGTTGGGCGGGATTATTTCTCAAGAAGGTCAACTTTAAGGAAAAAATGGGTTCCGTTTGGAGTCAGCTATTTCCCTTTCGAGTATGTAATTGTTGCTAAGAGAGGAGGAATTTCTGCAAATTGGGGCACTTTTTTCCTTCCATTTGATACTTTCACTTGGGTTTTTACACTGAGCTCAATTGTATCCATTGTGGCACTTTCTGTACTTTTGACAATCCGAATGGAACTGAACAAGCTGAACAATTTGAAAGAGAAGGCTTTTTGGACAATGTCCGTAATTTTAGGACAGACAGACGGCGATGCAACGGAAAGAGAGTTTGGAAATTTCCATTTGAAAATTTGGATTTGTATTTGGTTTTTTGCAGCTTTTATGTTGGGAAGTAATTTCTATCAAGGAGCACTCTTTTCATATTTAACTGCTACAAGTCCCCAAAATGTCCCACAATCTTTGAGAGAATTGGTCCAATCAGGGATGAGCATACTCACCACGGCTTCAGTTCGGAATCGTGAAGTGGAGCCATTGCTTCAAAATTATTCAATTCCGGATTTAAAAGAGGAACTGAACAAAAACGAGTCATTTTATCAATTTATTGAACAGTTGAACAGACTAATAATATCTTCCAAAGGGAAGGGCTATGAAACTGCTTTCAACATTTCCAAGGGCTACGGAGTCCATACTTATTTTAATAGCACTGAATTTGTGGATTCCAATCGATTTGCAATCATGGACATTTCGTATTTTAAAGATATGTTTTTGGACGGGGTGAGTCTTTGGAATTCCTCATTCGATATCATAAGAAGACCAGAGGAATTCACACCTTTCTTGACCCGAGCCACTTGGTATGGAGAAACAAACTTTATTTTTGTATTTTTCTCTAGGGGTCTTGGACAATTGGTCCAGTCTGGGATTGTTGACCGGTGGCAGAAATTAGAAGATATAAATAAGAGATTGGATTTTGCAAAAGTTAGTTTGGACAACTCTAGTTTAAAGAGGATTAAAGCCAAATCAATAATTGGACTACAACATGAAATAATATTTGATGAGGCTGCTCCTGTTTCACTCGTCGTTATGAGATTTACATTCTTTCTCCATTTTGGCTTGCTTTGGTTTTGCTTTTTGATATTTGTCATGTTTGAAACTATCAGTTGGAAATATTTTTGCAGAATGGTTAATTTGAAGGTGATGAAAGCAATAAGATATGCAATTGATAGAGTAATTAATAAGTTTATAGGTAAAATAATTAATGGGATTAACTTGAAAAAACCAAGAAATGTCAAGAAAGATTATTACATTAGAAATATTTATGTTAAAACAGCAGTTAACAATTGCTAATGTATATAGGTAATTCCAATTATCATTTTCTAACCATGTCTTAAATTTTTAGCCAATCATGGAATTTATAATACACATAAATTTGTATAATACCTTTTTATAAATTTTATTTGTAATGTAAACACAAAAAAAACTAACAAGTAAAAATACGAATTTTGAATATTTGCATGTACAAACGCAAAAAAATGTTTTTACGAGAGTGCAAATAAATACCTAGGTACTAAACGTTCTCGCCATTTGTGGAATTTATTTTAGACATGTCAACAGCATTTTCAGCCTATTTTCAGGTCGAGTTGGCTCAATCCTATTTTTGATCTTATCCCAACTTTTATATACGTATTTAAAATTTAAAATTTACCAAATCCCCATGAATTATTTGATTCTAAGCAAGGGAGTTAGTTGGCTTTTTTGGTCAATAAGTTGACAATTCAGGGTCAATTCTCAGACTTATTAACCCAGATACTTGCCTTGGATTTTTTACACATATTTCAGTCTCGTTATTAAACTGAAAAAAATAGCAAAACATTCTAAGACACTCTTCGCAGGAAATATCTGTAAAAGTGCTTCCACAAGACATGATTGGATATTGGATGGACAAATCTTTACTAAATATTCAGCAATGTACTAATACAGAATTCAATTTTTTAAATTATTTTATCAATTCTCTGAAGTTTGTTCCTTATCGAATAGTTATTGCATGTTTCCGCAGGAAATAAACTAAAAACGTTCTACTGTGTGGCTTATTTTCTGAAAAATAAAATTATAACTTAAGGATTAGCTAAAGCTGTTCAAGTGGCAATAAAAAGTGGTATCTATTGTTTTCAGAAATTTCTAATTAATTATGATGTACGAAATGACATGGATATCCGACAAAACCAAATCGTTCTTTTGTGTCCATGCAATTTTAAATTAGGGCTTAAAAGTGGAATTGATATAAAACAAAACAAATATGCTTTGGGCAAAATCTTAATATTGTAACTCTGAATTAAATCTTTCTCAAGTTTTAAAACTTTGACTTTTGAATTTTCAAAATAATTTAATTTATTATTATTACTTCATTATCAAAATAATAATTTACTTTATTTTGCATGTAGACAATTTTCACCAATCACAGCTTCTTGCAATAAATATTCAGCTAGTCCTTCGCAGCAGTCATTTATATGTTGGAATACTGAACGGAAAACTGAAAATGAACAAACGTTAGCTTGAGAAGACAATGCATACTAAATATTTTGGCTACTCACCATCATCTCGCCCATCCTGTAAGCATATAAAAAGATAAGAATAATCATTTCATTACTGCAAAACCATAAAAATACACTTACAAAATAAGGATCATACACATCCTCAATTTCCCCATTTATCACAAATTCTCCAAGTCTGTAAATTCGTTTAGCGTCGTTCGGTTTGATTTTATTCAAGTCCCTCAAGTTCCATTTATCCATGCATATAATGTAGTCGAAGATGGAAAAATCCTCCAAAGTAATCTACAATTAAAATGCTATTTAAAACTGCGACAAATTTATGTGTTAAATATTGTCTACAATACATACTTGTCGAGCTTTGTGCTGAAAGTCGATAATTCCATGCTCAGTTAAAACTTTCATTGCTATTGGGTTTGGATTTTTGCCAACGTGGTAATCTGCTGTTCCAGCTGAACTGACTGTCCACGAACTATTACCCTTTGCAGCAAGCTTAGACTTTAGCAGTGCTTCAGCCATCGGTGACCGACACGTGTTTCCTGATCAAATATATTTCAAATTAATTGCTGTCTTGTGCAATTTTTAAATAAGCATAAGAACTTACCCAAACATACAAAAAGTATAGATTTTTGTCCTTTTTGCATTTTGAAAATAGTATAAGTATAATAATATATCAAATTTCTTCCGTGCAATATTATGAATATTTATATAAATACTACGCGCAAATGGTTTTAGTCAACTTCAGCAACAAATATAGTCAATATAAGGATGGATATTTGCATTTATATCTCTATCTGATACCGTTGGTTTGTGGTGCAAAAATGAAGTGAAAATGACGTAAATGAGTAAGAGCAAGTTACATATACAAAACGTTGCCAACTTCGGTGCTTGTCATAAATTGCAATAAGCACAATACGTTCAATCATTGCAAACGTGAGCAGAATGTAAATAACATTACGTTTTAAGATTCAGTATAAATGTTTTTATTGAGACTCTTTCTATCTCAATCTAAAATCACCGCATTTAATTTTGTTTTTATGGCTTCCTTTTGCTGATTAATCAAAATCTTTATATATTTTCTTGCAATTTTTCTAATTTCATGAAGCAGTATTCTTCTTTTTCCAACCGCAACTTCAACAATTATAATAAAAAAAGCAGAACATGACAAACTTAGCACAAGATAAAACAATATCTTTGGCTTAGAGTTCATTATTAACGATCTTGGTTTTTTGCTATAGTTTAAGATATCTTCTCTAGTTTCCGGATCCAGAATTTTGTACATAATTTTTCCAAAATGATCTCTCTTTTGAACTCTTTCCCAAAAATCTTCAATTCCTGCGGCCAAAATGGATTGAAGGACATCATAAAATTCAGTTGCTCGTTCATATTGTAGAATCCAGTGAAAGTAAAGGGGAACTGTTTCCTCGAGAGTAAAACAAGAAGAATTTCCTAATTGCAGCTTTATCCCATTTTTCACAAACGATTGTAAAACAGAAATATCAGGGATGATGAACGAGCCTTGAAGTCTATGTAATTTGGCAGCAATTAAAATCTTTGAATAATTTATATACTTTAATAAATACCTAGCTAACGTCTGAATAGTTTTCACGGGATTTACAAAGAATTGATCCATTCCCATAGTTCTCTCAATTTGGTAAATTTCCTTTGTAAAGTTTATATTTGGGAACTCGGGTTCTATGAACATTTTGTAAGTAAAAGTCATCGCATCATCCGAAGTCGTGACAAATCTATAAAGTTTGGAATCCAAAAGAGTTTTCACTTCTTTGAATCGTTTTTCTTTCGGGGGCTCAGTCATGTCCGTGGTCAACACCCCAACATAACCCGCACAAAGCACGATAAGTGACAATGGGATGAGGAAACAAGATTTGTCCCAATTTTTTAATGGCGGTTGCCTAAACAAAATTACCTTTAAACAAAGTCTTCAACTGAAAGTATTAAACTTACCCTATTATAGCATAGATTATGTCAAAACCCCGAAGCAAATCATTTTTAAAAATTCCATAAGCGAGAAAACTCAAGCCAATGAAAAGCCAAATCCACTTTCCAAAAGGTCTGTGGAGCATTGACCAATTTGGTTGCTCAAAAATTCCCTGAACATGACAATAAATAAAGTTCATTCGTTTTATGTTGTCATAATGAACCAGCGGGGCTGGAGATTTGATTACTTCATAGAAATGTCTTGGGTTGCATACAAGACATATTCGAACACCTTTGCGTTCGTTTTCCTTTAAGCGGAAATAGCGTAGCGTTTAATCTTTGAGCTGTCATATGAAGTATCAAATGAGAAGAGAAACATTGAACTTTTCTCCTTTCGATTGTTTCTCTTGTGCAAATGGGATTTCGTAAATCGTCCACTTCCCCATCAGTGGTACTATAAATGAATGCTCTGTATTCCAAGCCATCTTTTATGGCTAAAGATGGTTTGGAAATGTTAAATTTTATGTGGTCAATTTGTTTAGCAAGAGACAGGACAATTATTTCAAGAAATATTATGAGTAAAGTCCAGAACTTGTTTGAAAACATTTTAAAATGCTTATTGCAATTTCAATTTAGTAATGCATATAAAGTTTAAGAAAAAAAGATCACACGCAAAGCGGAAATCGATAACTCAAAACATTGTTAATTATTTATTAAAGTTTTGCTTTTTGCACGACATCATTATTAAATACCATAAAAAGCATAAAAAACACAAAATGTTTATAGATATTTTTATTTATAAAATAGATATTTATAAAATATTTCCCAGTCCTGGAAATAAAGTAAAACAAACAAATTATGAAACATAGTCATAATGTATTACGTATACAAACTTTTAAGGTCATTAATCCATGGGAATCATTCAACTTGAAAATATTTTAATGTACCTAGTGCGTGGGATTTTGTTATTCAAAATAACGCAAATTGATGTGTTACGTGACAATTTGCACGGAAAATTTGGACAATGTTGATGGAATAATTTTAAAAAAATATGAAGAATAAAAGCGAACATTAGACAAATTTAGAATTTCCAAATGTCATATGTAAATAGCCAAAAATGCTGTAAAAGGTTCATGATAAATTAGAGTGATTTTGCAAATGGATTTCACTTTCACTAAAAGTGAAATCTTGCATGTTTTTCCTTTACATAAAATGCACTTAACGATAAATCACGTTCCACTAATTGACTCGCATGGTCACTGGGTACGAATTTAACAAACAAACAACATCCACTTGGAAAAGATAAAAGTCGCTTCCCTCTCTCCAACGGTCATAGTCAGTTTCATTCCATGGAACTGTCATTATTTCCTTACTTCAATTTTGAAAATTGTTAAAATGGGCGATGTGGTTAATAAAGAATCCATGCATTTGGGCTTTGCTCCAAGCTACATTTGCGGTATCCCCGGATTTCTAAGGATCCTTAATATTGCCCTTGGAATAATTTGTTTCGGTCTTTGGCTTCCGGGCTATGAACATCAGTTTTTGGGGGAACGTATTAATGTGATAACAGGTAGCTATAGTTACCAACTCGTGTGTACATTTTTATATTCAAAATATTCAATAGGTGATACGGAGAAAGGGTATGGAAATGGCTGGAAACGTGAATCTCTCAACCAATTTGTGCTAGCTTCCATCATAATTGCTCTCTTTGTTTCGTTAATTTTTTTCCTCGCAATTCTCTTTGTTCAAAATGCAGCATCTGATTGGAATCGATGCAACAAATTCATTCATTTGGCTCTAGGAATTATGCTTTTTGTGACTGGAATTTGTTCAGCTCTTGGAGTTTGGTATTTTAACGAAAACTGTTGTCACGTGACGATGGTCTGGGAGGGGACAGGGCTGGCTTTTGACATCACGGGCGGGGATGATTACTACTACATTCGACATTGTTACTGCTACCTCACAAAATATTTGGGGCAGACATATCATGACACTGTCAAGGAAACCGTCTTGTATGATGCGACCAAAGGGACGGATCTCACTGGATTGGACAATCGATGGACATTCGCAGCTCATGATTTGTTTCCTCATGTTGCAGCAATTTTCATCATTTTTCTTAATTCTCTTGTCTATCTTGCCGCATTTATTTTCTCGAAGCCCAAACATGCTTAAAGTGTTATAGAAATACAGAAACACAAAATGACAAAATTAATTTAATATGTAATTGTAACTTTAATTGCTAGTAGTTGATTGTTAGATTAAGAAATTACTGCAATAAAAAAAATATCATCAAATTGAGAAAAATTTGGTAATGTTATATGTTAAAGGTAAATTTGGAAAGAAGTTATGCATAATATGCATAAGTAATTGGATTATGATTTTCCTGAGACAGCAAATTAGTTTACTATGGCAATCAATTTAAGTAACTTCAAAATTAGCGTGATAGTCTAGACTCTGTATGGAACTGGATTTTATTAGAAGACTGCTATGTAAATCTAGGTACTTTCCATAGGATTGTTGACTGCGAATTTTGTGTGGCATCTCTGGCCATGTCATAATATAATCCTCCGTTGACATGTAAAATGTAGTGACTGGGAAAAGTTGTAAGGCATCTTTAAGAAAACTAGTTCCTCAGCAAGCCAACCGGCTACAAAATCTTGTTTTCATTAATGCTCTGCTTCACATTTACACACAAGTCTTATTTGACAAATGGTAACTTTATCCAGTTTGTTCGTACCCAAACGAGACATTTTTTCCATACACAGACATTCATAGACGCTTCTGAAATTTACGATTTAGTCATATAGTTGATACGCATGTATTTATGTAGGTAGAGTTTCTTCGTATTATAATTTTTCATATCCAATGGTAAATAAACCAAAGATATTCAGAGTTGCCTATTTGTTAGTTCCTCTGTCATTCAGCTAGTGGAAAATTAACTAATTAAGACATTATTCTAATAATATTTAATACAGGGTAAAGTGATCAGTTAAATTAATTAGAATGAGTGAAGATGAGAAAACTTCTTTACTTAAAAAAGGATCTACAAATTCAGGCTACTCTTCAACTAAGGTAGTGTTTTATATATTGTTTACTATAAGAATTTTAATGATTGCTAATAAATATATTATTAATTAAAATTATCCAGAACCCAATCCTCAGTCCAACATTTGTGGCATCACTTTCCAAATCCGAAAGCATATTTAAAGATGACAGCAAACTAATTAAGAAACCACAACCTATTACATATTCCTGGAACAATGTCAATGTTTGGGCTGGTGCAGGGCCAAGTGAAAGTAACCGTGACGACAACATCGACATTGAAAATGGGTCATCCGGATTTTTTAGTAAAAGAAAGAAAGGGGTTGTATCAAAACACATACTCAAAAATGTGACGGGGATTGTGAGACCGGGAGAATTATTGGCTATAATGGGTGCATCAGGTTGGACAATAAATATTTAGGACAGAGCAACAGTGTTAACAATTTAAGTCGACATTTTCAGGGGCTGGGAAAAGTACTCTTTTAAATGTGATGACATTTCGAAATTCTGGGAAATTAAGAGTGAGTGGCGAAAGAAAGATTAACGGAGTTGTTGTAACTCCCGACATGCTCACATCCGTATCAGCTTACGTCCAACAAGATGTAAGAATTGTCATCTTTTCATAACCAAAATAAAATAATTATTAATTAATTATAGGATTTGTTCATATCAACCTTGACTGTGAGGGAGCATCTCATTTTCCAAGCTCTAGTCAGAATGCATCGACATTTGCCGTACAAATACAGAATGGAGAGAGTAGAAGCTGTGATACAAGAATTGGGGTTGAGTAAATGTGCAGACACAATTATTGGAATGCCAGGCAGAGTGAAAGGGATTTCCGGGGGTGAGATGAAACGACTTGCATTTGCAGCCGAAATTCTCACGGATTGTCAACTTTTGTTTTGTGATGAGCCTACAAGGTACTTCGTTGTATAAAATTAGTTAATGACATTTTTGTGAAATGCTAAATAGTATTTTCTTTTCATAGTGGGTTAGATTCATATATGGCAATGAATGTTGTTGGAGTACTAAAAGAAATGGCAACAAAGGGGAAAACAATTATTTGCACTATTCATCAACCTTCATCTGAAGTTTACGAATTATTTGATCGCCTGCTATTAATGGCAGAAGGACGGACGGCTTACTTGGGGAGTGCAAAAAATGCAGTAGAATTTTTTAAAAGGTTTGCACTTAAACTTATATAAAGTATTGTTGTTTATGCAATTTATAATGATAATTGAAAGTCAATTTAAGCATGAATGAAGTAAACAATTTTTTACTCTAGTTTAAACCGGTCTTTTTGTTATGTAACTTTTTTTTTAATCCTTATTTATGCAGTCAAGAATATCCTTGCCCTCCTAATTACAACCCTGCAGATTTTTTCATACAAACCCTTGCAATTCAACCAGGAACGGAACACGAATGTTTGACAAATGTCAAGAAAATTTGCGATTCTTTTGATGCTGGTGAAATTGCAGAGCAAATTAGGAAAGCAGTGGAAGAAATTCCAGCTCAGAATAATGAATTTTTGGAAATGAAAGCAGAAATGAAAAGACGTTCACCATACAAAGCATCTTGTATAGAACAGTTCCGAGCCCTGTACTGGAGATCCACGATATCCATGATAAAGGAGCCAATGGCCATTCGCGTGAGATTAATTCAAACTTTGGTAAGAAAAGTTGTACCCAACAATCCCTAATTTATTTGCAAGTGTCAAAAACTTGTTTTGCAATTTTAAACAAGTTGACTATAAGCCGTGATACAAAACAAGTCAAGGTTGTTGTGTGACTGACCAGTGTGATTATATAAATATATGCTTTTCCAGGTAATATCCCTTCTTTTAGGAGCAATTTATTTTGGACAGAAAAACAATCAAAAAGGAGTGATGAATATTAATGGTGCGCTTTTTTTATTCCTCACAAATATGACGTTTCAAAATGTGTTTGCTGTTATCAATGTATGCATAAACAAGTTTATCAATCAAAGAGGAAAAGTTGCTTATTGATTTTTTTTAGGTATTTTGTGTTGAGCTTCCAATATTTTTAAGAGAGCATTTTAATGGAATGTATCGAACGGATATTTATTTTTTATGCAAGACATTAGCAGAACTTCCTCTGCAACTGATTTTCCCATTAACTTTCACCTGCATTTCATATTACATGGTGGGATTTGTAAGTTAAAATTTATATTATACTAATTCTTCAGCAGGTATCGTTTCACATGACATTTTTTATAGAATCCAGAGTTTACTCGGTTTATTACATGTTGCGGAATAGTAGTGCTCGTTGGAAATGTAGCATCCAGTTTTGGTAACTTTTTGATACGGCAATTTGTTTGGTTGTAATCAATTCCAACAATTTTAGGCTACATGGTATCGTGTATCAGTTCTTCAATTACAATGGCCTTAAGCATAGCCCCTCCATTCATTATTCCATTCATGCTTTTTGGTGGGTTCTTCTTGAACAAAGCGTAAGTTTTTATCATAATCTATGTAAATATTTATATTCATATACTATACCTATTGCATAAAAATTCAGATCCGTTCCAGTATATTTTGTGTGGTTGAGATATCTTTCGTGGTTCATGTATGGAAATGAAGCCTTAGCCGTGAATCAGTGGGATGGAGTGGACACGATTATATGTGACATTTCTGATGCCACATGTCCAAAAGATGGAAATGTCATACTTGAGACATTGAATTTCGAAAAGGTAAATGTGAAGATAATTGTTACTTTATATAACACAACTTGAACCCAAGACGTCCTTCACGTTCTCGAGTATCAAATTCCAGTCTCAACCGCAAACTGTGGAAACATTTATTTTGTTATTCACTAAATAGTGGTTTGTCCACATTCATACACAATGGCAATTCTCCTCAATTGGTTCAATTGTTATTTAATTTAAACTACACTAATGATTGATTTGCATTTAAAAATTCTACTTTGATTTTATCTCATTATTGAAGTATAAAGTTGTCAAACTGGCCCATTATTTGATACATTTAGTGCATCTTCTCACGCCTCAAATTATAGATTTTTTGTTGAACTCTCTAATTAAAATTTGTTTGAATTTACTTTCTAGGAAAATATGACGATGGATATTATTGGCTTGGTGATTTTACTATTTGGATACAGAGTCATTGCATTTATTGCTTTACTATCGAAAACTTATAGAAAGAGCTAATTTAATTTGTTGCGTGCATGTTTTATAACAATCATAACACTGCCAAAAAGCCCAAATAAATTGCAAAAAATAAATGTCTATTAAATGTCATTCCACCCATTATTCATTATTTGCATATTTCATGAGAAAGTGACATGAAACAAATCTTGAATCCAGTCAAGGACGGTTATGGTTGGATGCAACAAGTTGTTATATAACAAACAAACAAGAACTGGTAGCAAGCTGCTTGCCTTCACTTATTTTCACCACTGGTTTCTTTCTAGCCATGCTTCCAATCTACACATGAGTAGACGGACGAGACAAAATGAGACAAAATATTCAATTTATATTATCCCCAAATGGTGACATTTCGTATATTTCTTTTAGTACATGTAAACTTCTCATGATTCAGTTTGTGGACAAGAATACAATCCAATTAGGCAAAGAAGACATTGTAAGCGGATTGCTTTCGTTGGACAAGATGAAACCAAAAATGTGTAAGACTGTCACTACATGCGTTTCATTGTGGATTAAATTTGGTCTAGAAAATTTCATGCAGTAAATTACAATCCAACTTTAAGAAATTTAAACGAGAATAGAATATTAAAAATGAAATTGCATGATATGGTTTTTTCAGGATTAACAAAAAGTATCAAGTTGTAGTTTGTTTCATAACCAAAAAGACATTTCAGTAGACGAACCACGCGAGTGGAAATACTGGATTATGTAAAAGGAATCCCAAACAAGTCCTCGTGCAAAGTGTTATTTAGTATACACAATCGAGTCAACTTCTCGTTCACTCTCATTATCACAATAATTTGTCTTTGTACTTACTTTGCAAGCTTATAATGACAAATTCTAAAAATTCTGCGTAAAATTGAGCTCCAACATTTTTTGTCAAGTTGTTTACCAAGAGTGTTTAGCATTAAATGGGGATTCAACGCATTGAATCTGTTGGGAGCTTTTACAGCAATGAGTCTGGAAATAATACTTTTCACGGAGAAAGCCAAGATTATCTCATGCAAGGGGAAAATAGCCAAGTAAGTGATTAACAATTTAACTTAATTTAATTTTGATTGTGAGTAACTTTGACATTAAAACTTTTACTAATTTTATAACAGATACCATTATTGCTTCAACCGAAGCCAAACGATTATTCAGATGCCCAAGAAGGAGTAACACTTTCTTGGCATGACCTCAGTGTCTTTGTCCCAATTCCAAGCAATGGAATGTTCCAAAAACAGAAAAGCCACAAACCTTTCAAAAAAGTTATCAACAATGGTATTTTTTTACTCAACAAAAGAAATCTGACAAATAAACAATTTATTTATAGTTGCAGGAATTGTTCAACCCGGGTCTTTGATGGGTAAATTTTAAACATATATATTTATACCGTTATAAAAAAACAATGGCTTTAAAATTTAAAAGCTGTCATGGGAGCGTCTGGAGCTGGAAAGTCGACGCTGTTGAGTGTTTTGGCTAAAAGGGCGGCTGGTAAAAAAAATGCCAATATAATTACTATAATGCGCATTTTTAATTGATATTCTACATATTTTAGGGAATGTGATAATTAATGGCGACATAAGAGTAAATGGTATGCTAGATGTTGCATTTTCCTCCATTTATCCAAAACTTTCTTTCAAAAAATAGGGATACCAATTGGAACCTTTATGAGAAAAATCTCGGGCTACATTTACCAAGAAGACTTATTTATTAATAGTCTGACAGTTAAAGAGCATTTAAATTTTATGGTACATAAAAATAATTTTAACAACTGATTATGCAGCATTTAAACATTTCTCAAAATTGATATTTAGGCTTGCATGAAATTAGACCGGAGACTTACAAAGTGGGAGCGTCAACGAAGAGTCGAAGAACTTTTGATAGAGCTCAGTCTAAAAAAGTGTGAAGACACAAGAATTCAAGGACTAAGGTTAGAATTAAACTTAAAAATCAACTACGGAAATATTAATATTCAAAATTGACTATTAAAGTGGCGGAGAAAGAAAGCGCGTGGCATTTGCATCTGAAGTAAAAACAAATATAAATTTTATGATCAATTATTACATGATAATATTTTGATAGGTGATCTCAGGATGTCCTCTTTTGTTTGCTGACGAATCCACGACAGGTTTAGACAGTTTTTCTGCTCAACGGATTGTGGGCGTGATGAAAAATTTGGCAGCAAAAGGAAAGACTATAATGTGTACTATTCATCAGCCATCTTCTCAAGTTTTTGCAATGTTTGATCAAGTTTGTTTACTGGCTGAAGGGAGAACGGCGTATTTAGGATCTTCAGTGGGTGCCATGCAATTCTTAGACGACATGGGACACGTCTGTCCAACGCATTATAATCCGGCAGATTTTTACATTCGTACTTTGGCCGTTTTCCCTGGAAAAGAAGAAAGTAGTAGACAAAATATCAAAACAATTTGTGATGCATTTGCAAATTCGTCTCAGTATATGGATATGGAAGAGAAAATTGCAGAGGAAATTGTGCGATATGACTTTCTTAATCTGTCTTCATCATCAAACTCTTCCGATTCAGTAAGGACAATAAAATTTATAATGATTTTTGCAAATAATATTTTTCTTAAATTATAGTTTTCTGATCAAGTCTTAATGGGTTCACATATGTAAGTTGATTAAAAAAGAAAGTTTTTAAGTAAATATTTAAAAAATAAATAAAAACTATCAAGACGCAAGCCTCTTTGGCTGACACAATTATACTGGTTACTTTGGAGAGGATTATTGGATTCAGCAAGAAATCCAGAAATTCATATGGTTAGGACTATTCAAAAGATTGTAAGTTATATTGAGATTTCAATTATTTTTTTTGGAGTGTTTACGAAAGGAATTTTTTGCAGGTTCTTGCATTATTGGTCGCAGTCTGTTTTTTCGCAGTGTCTTTGGATCAAAAAGGAATTCAAGATATACAAGGAGCAATATTCATTGTGATTACGGAAAATACTTTTCCGTCCATGTATGGAGTTCTGCATGTTTTCCCCCAAGAGGTGCTTTTTAGAAAGATTCATAAAATTATTCAACAAATCAAAACTATTTCTATATTTTAAAGCTTCCATTGTTCCTTCGAGAGAATAAGAATGGTCTCTACAGAGTGGATGCCTATTATTTAGCAAAAATGATGGCTTTGGTACAAACTTTTTATTGCAGTTTTGAACTGAGAAAAATTTACAATTTCTTGAACCTTATCTTTAGATTCCTGGCTTTATTGCTGAACCCTTGGTATTCGTCAGCATTGTTTATTTCATGGTTGGATTTCAATCAAACGTTGCTGCATTTTTAATGACATGTTTAGTTGTCCTTTTAACTGCAAATACAGCGGCAGCATGTGGTAATTACAATTTATTGTAAAAATGTAAACAATCAACTTATCTGCAATTCTGCAAATGACTATTTTAGGCTGCTTTTTCTCGGCTGCATTCGATACCGTTAATACAGCAATTACATGTCTCATTCCGTTCGATTACATGTTAATGATCACTGGAGGACTCTTTATTAATTTAGAGTAAGCAACTTCTACGAATATATTTACTGTATGTTCTATAATCAATTTAGGAGCCTTCCTGGATATTTATCTTGGACAAAATTTTTGTCATGGTTCATGTATGCAAACGAAGCAATATCTGTTACACAGTGGAAAGATGTCAAAAACATCAGTAAAAGCATCAATTAAACACATCTATTCAGCTCTTTAATTACGTCTCATATTTCTTCAGGTTGTAGTGCAGATGCTTCTGTCCCCTGCATTACCACTGGGGATGAAGTTTTGGAACTGCGAAGCTTTGACGAGACTAATTTCCCATTGGACTGCTTTGGAATGTTATCATTATATTTTGCTTTTCATATTGGAGGTTTTTTATCATTGTTAATTAAAAGTCGACGAAAATAATTTTGGCATGTTTCCGACATAAATAGTTTAAGTTTCATATTTAGTGTAAGTAGTTTACATTTCATTGTGATTTTAGGACGTCAAATATCATTCCTTTGAAATAAAAATTCGTATTCGAGAAAGTAATTTGTCAAATATTTTATGCAGCCATTTTTTATAATTTTCCGATGGATTGCAGTACAGTAACTGGTTACAAAGAAGCACAAGTTAAAAGTTATCGGAAACAATAATTGATATGATGAATTGATTTGTTTAATTTATTTGACTTTTAATACTTACTTATACATATACAGATATGCCCCTTTTCATTATTTGTACCATTTAAATAGTGTTTAATTGTTAAATGGGTAGTCTAAAGCATGAATTTCTTAGCTCAATTAAATCACAAAATCCTTGGCTATTATGACCTTGACCACTTTTTGTTCTTTATGGATCCCGATACAAATTATAATTATGTAAGCGGGCATTGTTTTCAGTTGCAAGCAAACAACCAAACACGGGACAAGAATGATTTATTAGATTGAAATTATTAGCATCAATAATAACAGACTGTGGGTGAAGGTGAAAATGCATGGGCGTGAGGATAATTTGCCATGTTCCATCAATTTGTTAGTGAATTGAAGATCGAACTGGATTTTCAATCAGATTTTTTGCTCCTGAAAATTTATTCTTCGCCTTTGCATGCAATAATCGTAGATTTATTTTTATTGCAGAAACATGACACATGACTTTCTCGGCTCATCTTTATACGCAGTATTTAATAATTAACAAGTCGTGTCTTATATTATCTAATTTATGTTTGAGCATCGTGCAATTGCAAAGTTTATAAAATGACTCAAAACAACTTTCACAAGTTGTTTTCCTTATTCTGTAAAAATGTCACAAGTTTATATCCTTAATTTGTTTGATTTATTTATTTACTGATTATTAATTTCCGAGATAAATTTGATGAAGCGTGACTTTATAGCCGAAATGAACTTATCACTCCTTCATGTGACCGAGATGTAATAAATTTCGTAAGACTTTGCCCCATAAACTACATAAAACAAATATTAAATATTCTTGTGGCGTCTTATCAATCACTCGGGAAACACGAGCAATTTAGTGAAACGGAATTAAACCTTAATGAAGTTAACCTTTGGAAGAAATTAAAAGTAAATAAAAATTTTACGACTAAATATTGGGGTGCGTAAGTATTTTAGTTTTATGAGGACATTCCCTTTTCTATTTATACGTTTTAGTTTTCACTAGATTTGTCCAGGGTGTGAAAAAATAAATGATCTATTTTGTAGGCGTAGGCAAGGGTGTGTCAATATTTTCGTCAAATAAAATGAGGACGATGAATATAAGTCACGAGAATAAATATTTGCTTCATCTGCCTTCCAGGGTTTTACCCAAAGTCCTGTGTTAGTTTTCAGAATAAGATGATTTTCGTGAGATCCCGTACAAATGCTGAGACCTTGACATTATAATGAACTGGATGGATACAATAGAGCTCTATGTTTATGATTTTGACTTTGGTTTAGCGTGAATTAATTGGGTTGACAGGACATGACATGAGGACGTGGCAGTGGCATTCATTTTTAATTTTTATGGATTGCATGTCAATTTAAAGTTGACGTTTGAATACAGGGTAGAGACCTTTGTTTTAGATGTATACAGATTTTTAATTTTAATTTTTTGCACCCTGCAGTAAATAAATGTCGGATTTTAGAGTTAAATAGATGACCTCATAATGCTCGGAATAGTTTAATGGATATAAAATTAATGGTGCATTGAATTAAGCTATGGCCAATTCTATTCAACCGAATAATTGCATAATCAATGTAAGTATAAAACCACAAAAAAGTATTTGACTATCTTGACTAATTGTGTATGTTATTTGTGTTGTTATTTGATTTATCAGACAATTGATTTTTTTTAAATGCAGATTTTTTTATCCAGCTTTTTGGAAACTTTTTAAAAAATCAGTCTGTCTCAACGTTTGAACGTTGTCTTAGTTCATTTTTAATAATCTCAATCTAAAATCATGGCAAGTTTATCTGTCACGCTTCATTTCCCACACTGCATAAATTGATAGAGCCAGATATTAATATTGGGCAAGCAAGAGTTACTAGGGAAAATGCTGGAACCGACTGCGCCCAATAATTAATTGCATGTCTCCTCAGTACTTATGACTACCAATTACTCTCACTTACTCCTCTCAGTTTTCGTCCAAACTTGGATCCAGAAACAACACTCTTTCTAAAACCTCCAACAATGGCTTGTAAGACGCAGTCTCAATTTCTCCCAAATAGAGATTTTATTTCATTAAATTAATTGACAGGTCCATCAACATCCGCCTATCGTTTCAATTCCTCCACTGACAAGGTCAATGTGGAGGACAAGATTCAAGAATTGTACAAGAAGATTGAACAAAGGGATCCTCATGAGAAAACTTTTCTCCAAGCCTTCCATGAAGTTCTTTGGTCTCTTAAACCTGTCTTTGAGAAAGATCCCAAATATCTCAAGGTATACAGCTTCTTAACATTGAGTCAAATTGAGAATTTTTGAGAAAATGGATATCTATTGAAGGTGATGGAAACCATTGCCGAGCCCGAGAGGATCATCATGTTTCGTGTCCCATGGATTGACGATAAGGGAATTCAACATATCAACAGAGGCTTCAGAGTCCAATACTCTTCAACCCTTGGACCGTACAAAGGGGGACTTCGGCTTCATCCCAGTGTCAAGTTGGACATTATCAAATTCCTTGGATTTGAACAGATTTTCAAGAACTCGCTGACTGGGCTGCCAATGGGCGGAGGTAAGGGTGGGTCTGATTTTGACCCCAGGGGAAAGAGCGATAATGAGGTCATGAAATTTTGTCAGGTATAAGCACATATAGAGTTAATAATAATTTATATAAGTTTAAAAACTTTTTTTCGCCTACAGAGTTTCATGACATCGTTGTACAAGCATCTGGGGAAAGATATGGACGTTCCCGCTGGGGACATTGGCGTCGGTGGTCGGGAAATTGGTTATCTTTATGGTCAATACAAAAGAATCACTGGCCAATTCGAAGGAGTGCTCACTGGTAAATTAAGCTTTGACGCTTACGATTAGCAACGTGAAATTGATTTGCTATTTAAAGGAAAAAACACTCGATGGGGAGGCTCTCTGATTCGACCCGAAGCCACCGGCTACGGAGCTGTCTACTTTGCCCAGAATTTGTGTGCTGATCTGAAAATCAACGTCAAGGGGGCAAGATGTCTTGTGAGTGGCTCTGGAAATGTGGCTCAATACACGGTAGAAAAATTACTTGAACTTGGAGCAATTCCTCTGACTCTCAGCGACTCATCTGGCTACGTTTTGGAGCCCCAAGGATTCACAACGGAAAAATTGGAGAAAATTATGGTCCTTAAGAATGAACAGAGAGGAAGGATTTCAGAGTATTGCAAGGTATTATTTTTTAAATTGAATAGTAACGCTATATTAACTTTTATTTATTTTGAAGCTTTCCCCTACTGCTCAATTTTTTGCTGGAAAGCGACCATGGGAAGTGAAAAATGTGTTGATGGCTTTCCCATCCGCAACTCAAAACGAAATTGATGAATCTGACGCCAAAAATTTGGCAGCCAACGGATGCAAAATTGTTGTTGAGGGTGCAAACATGCCATCCACAAATGAAGCCATCATCGTCTTCAAAAAGAACGGGGTTTCATTTTGTCCTGGAAAAGCAGCTAATGCCGGGGGTGTGGCTGTTAGTGGATTGGAAATGTCGCAAAATTCTGGAAGGATTTCTTGGACTAGGGAAGAAGTTGATAACAAGCTGAAAGAAATTATGAAAAACATTTATGGGGCTTGCAAGAGTGCAAGTGAAGAATATGGATTGAAAGGAGATATTCAGGTAAAATCAAGGAAATTTTGAATTATTAAAATTTTTATTTAAACTTATTTTTTGAATAGGCTGGAGCAAATATTGCTGGCTTTTTGAAAGTTGCTGATTCTGTCATTGAACAAGGTTGTGTTTAAGGAAATTACCATTTATCTTAATAACAATCAGTGTCAAATTTATTGGGAATAAATTCTAAATTTTATAAAATTGTAACTTGACGAAAACGAATGCATCAAAGAGAATGTGTTATTTTATGAAGCATTGCTTCTTGCCGCTTATACAAAAGTTTGTTAGCATCGCCAATTAATTTTATTATTTTATGCAGTTTTGTATAATTATGTCAGTGCTACAGTTGACAGTACATGATAATTTTTAGTAGATTGTAAATGTGACAAAAACATGTCAATTTTATGCAATTTAAAGTCAATTTGGAAAATTTTCTTTGGATTGTCAAAATATTGCATAAATCATACGGCTTTTATTTTCATTTCGATACCCAAAATTTACTGACTTCCAAACAAGCCTTATTTCTAGTTTCATAGTTTTCATTTCATGTTTGTCCTTTTAATTAAAGAATTGTCATTTGTTTAATAACAGCAACGTATATAAAAGTATAAGGACAGATATTATACGTTCGACTCATTAATATATATTAGCTGTTATAATTGTCCTTGTGATGATGAGTATTTTTTCTGGGAACTTGTACAACTTAAACGTTTCTATTTCAATACATAAAAATCTTGGAGAAAGCATTTAATTATTTACATGTCATACGATTTCAAACACATTTAATAGCCACATATTGTGGTTCAGATATTTTTAGTTCTTTTTGAGTCTCAAACGTAACAAGCTTTTCACAAGTAAAATAAGGTTTCATGTAGTTAATACACAAAAATAAATATAATTCTTCAAAAAATGTTGTTTCTTTTACTCTTTACTTACATTATTTCAATTTTTCCGACTTGGAGCAAGTGCATAGCTCAAGTAGGGATAACATCAACACCAGAAAATGTTTCATTTTACTATGAGCAATTTCAAAACTACATTTCTAAATTACACAAAAATGAAATAGTTGTCAAACACATTCAACCTAAAGTTAGAGATTTCTTGCAGAAAAGTGAAAGTCAATGCAGTGAAATAACATTATTTGTGTCCGATGTAGACATCTTTCATCTTGTGATTAGACAAAGCCTGATTTTCTACGGCCATGGCAGTCAAAATATCATTCGAATTATAACCCCAGAAAATTACTTTAACT
>JAQIXN010000448.1:0-38690 GCA_034698145.1 Proisotoma minuta
ATAAACCACTGCGAGACCGTGATCATGCCCGAGATTAAGAACAGAAAGCGTTTGATTCAAGCTAACACCTTTCGAAACCGAACTAATTTGTCCTCGGCTAGCTCAATTGCACTTTCGTCAGCAACAGTATCTCGTTCTACCATCAACATGAGTGCCATAAGTGCAGCATCAAGCAAACGTGGTGGGGGGAGAGGGAAAGGTGCTCGAAAAAATAGTAAAATGAGTAATTCTACAACAAACTCGACTAATCATGCTGCTATGGTATCAATTTAATTGTCATAAGTCTTGCTACATTTAAAAAAAATTTATAATCTTACGATAATAATAATAATAGGCGGAGATGGAGGCAATGATTGGAAGTGTAGGCTTTGACGCTGAAATGGAAACTGTAAAAGCATACGTTGAGAAATTGCTGGATCATGGGACTTTCCAACAATTTCGACGCCTGACTTTGTTTTTCTGTCAAAAAATTTCCTCAATTAAGCATTATAAACTGCAAGAAGCCATTGTGCAAGCAATTGGAAAATTGATGCTTGTAAGCGCTGATTCTGTGAACAAACTCGTTGATGTAAGTTAAACAAAACGACGTTTGGCCTTACTAATTTTTTTTTTCAATATAGTCTTTCATCAAAGTTTGGAATGTCGTCACAGACAATCGAGTGAAAGTTGAGATGTTAAAACATCTTACAATTCTGAATGTAAGATTCCCTAATCAAGTTGAGCAGTGTAACACGATTATCAAAACTGGACTGTTGAGCGATGACAAATGTTTGAAAATTGCTTGTTTGGATTTCATGGGATTTTTGGCACTGGGTGACATGGTGAAAATTCGAGAAAATATTGCAGAAGTTGCACTTTGTTTGTGTAGTGATGTTGTTCAAATACGAGGTGGGTTATATGTTTTTTTTTTTTTAATAAATAATTACTAATATTGATACTTTGATTAACAGAATTGGCTCGTGATTTCTTCAATGTATGTGCCGAGAAGGATAATGTGATTAGTAACGCCGTTCCAGAAGTGATTTCTCGTCTTTCCAACAAAGAGAGTTTGCCACAATCGGAATTTCATAAGATTATGGAGTAAGTCTCGCTCTGATTTACTTCAATAACGAAAAATGCAATGATATCTAACCCAAGTTTGATTTATTTTTATGACTATAGATTTCTGTTGGCACGTGTCAAAAAGGAGAAGCAAGTTATTGGTTTGGTTGAAACTTTGATTGGTCGATTAAAGGGTCCCGGTCAAAATGAGCGTCTATGGGAAGACACGGCTTATGGTCTTACTCAACTTAGCCATAACGAGAAAACATTTAAAATCATTGTTGATAACTTCCAAAACTACTGCGAAAAATTAAAAAATGAAATGGTTTATACCTCCTTCCTAAACATTATAGAGTCGCTGAAAAAACTCTTTGAGAACAAACGAGAGGCAAAGGTATTTATTTAAAAAACAACAACATATATATAGATCTTATAAAAACTACAACGTTTGTCAAACAGATAAAGTTGGAAGCTTTTGAGCAACAGCTGGATGACTTTCGAGCCAATTGCGTCGAGAAGGATCGAATTGCGGACGCAAAACACCGTCAGAAATCCAAATCTAGCAGACGAGATAGCACCAACTCATCACACGACAAAAGTAGCTTCATGCGTCTTGAGGAAAGTGAGACGGAAGTAAATATTAAAGCGGAAGTCGAGAATGATCAATCAGACAAGGAGAATGACCAAGAGGAAATGGAAATGGAGGAGGACGATGAAAGTGGAAACGAACCCCTTGTTGAAAATGATATTGAAGAAAATATGAGTGAAAGTGATGCCGGAAAAGATGAGACTGATGAGAGTGGATCTTCAGATGATTAGTATACTGTTATCTATTTAAAAAAAAATATTGTATATTACATTTGTAACTCTTTTTTTAAAAGAGACCTTTACTTGAATATCTGTATTTGAATTGATGCAATAAATACTGTGTATTTTTACATGAATTCTTGTTTCATACGATTTTTTTTCAAAAGCTTTGACAAAATTAAAAATTTACAATTTTTTCTCCAATTTATTTCAAAAAATAGTTGTCTCTCAAACATAGCATTTCTCATAATGTTTCATCTAACTTCTTGTCGCACAATAATGAATTGACATACCAAATGGCAAAGGAAGATTTACAATTTCAAACAACTTTGCAAAAAGATTTTTTGTATTGTTATTTTATCGTTTCGACTGTAGTAAATTAAAAAGTTTTGGTCATGGAGATCATTCTTGGGGAGGAGACAAACGTTTTTGGTGGGTTGGGCTTTTTAGTCAAGTCATTTACTCTCTCGTATGCAAGCTTTCAGTAGTTGGGGTGAAGTTGACCAAGAATTAACTGATTCCTTCAAACTTGGATAATTTGTTAATTAGCAAGAAGTAAAAATGCAGCACTGTGATGCGTGTAGCGAGTGGTGTAATCCCCATTGTCCACCTTCCAATTACTCATCCCCAATGTTGGAAATGGAAGGTAAATTTTGCCACAAACGATGGGAAAGTTTCATGCATGCAATCAAAAGTTATTGTGGTTCGTCGAGAAAAATTTTTGTGTAATCTTCTGAAAGTTCTTGCAAAATGTGATTTGCATGGGGGCTTCATATTTTTCATTGCATTGTCACCAAACTGTCATATTCTTTTATTTCAGCCTGTCTTCTGACTGCAGGAAAATCCAGAGCTTATCCACAGTCAACTGGGACAACAACATTGCAAAATAGAACCACTCCCATCGGAAGCCACAACCAACAAAATAATGGTATTTCTCAATGTGGAGGAAATGTGTATTCAGTGGGGAAAAGTGAGACTTTAAATTCACAGATAAATAATCATTATTCCAGTCAAAGTGGGGGTGGCAGTGGGGGCAAAAAGAGTAAATTGTCAAATTCAGCTTCAAACTCCAATAATAATAAGCTTCCAGTGCATCCAAAGTTAATAAGTGTTTCTGCAAATTTGGAAATGAAAGCTTTGTGGGATGAATTCAATGAGTTGGGAACAGAAATGATTGTCACCAAAGCAGGGAGGTCAGTTATTTTTATTTTTGTTGTAAAACAGTTTATTCTTCACTGTTTATAAGAAGCAGAAATGAAATTTAGTTTAATTTGAAAAGTTGGATCAAGAGAAATTATTTGTTCCAAGTTTTGTTTTGTTTGTTTACCAAGGAGAATGTTTCCAACTTATCAAGTGAGAATTTTTGGGATGGACCCTTTAGCAGATTACATGCTTATGATGGATTTTGTTCCCGTGGATGACAAAAGATATCGATACGCATTCCACAGGTAAGAACACTTTTTGTGTTGAAATATTGATAGTGCTTTCACTTTGGACATATAATAAAGCCAGACAATGTATCAATAGATAGTTGTGTAAAGAGTAAAATTATTTGCAGACGTCTCTGTTTTCTTCTACAACAACAGTCTTCATGTTGGCCAAATAAGTTTCATTTTGAGATGTGATGTATCGTTGCAATGAAACTAGCACTTGACTAGTGTTTTGAGTGTGATGAAAGATTGGAAGCACATCATCACTTTTGAGTTTATGGATTTCGAATTTAATTCCCATCCAGTTAGATTAAGCCCAACTGAATGAGAGTATTTTGCTTATTTATTTATAAGTTTGGCTGGCATTGGCAGTGCGTCTTATTTAAAAGAGGATTTCCATCATCAGTCCAGTTTGTTACTTTTTTTAGACAGGTTAGAAAACAGAAAAGTGTCATTTTCACACCGAGAAGTTGCCATTTCCACTCTCCGTTGTTGGACACATGCGATGCAAGATGCCAAATGAGGATATAATGTCAAATGTTTTTTTTTCTGATGACAAGATAAGAATTTACAAATTGTTTCAAATCTCAATGAATACTCACTAGCAAAGTGAAAGCCGATGATTAATTTTTTTAAATAATTAAATTAAATTACCTCACCTAAGAATAATCATTAAATTATTAGAAAATACAGATAGATAGTTGGATTCATATTAAATTGTTTGATGGGGAAAAAGCAGAAACATATTTTATATTTAAAAAAAAAACTTTTACATAGAAATAAATAGGCGTTGTAGGATGATGTTAAATGGTTTGGCCATAGTTTATTGATGGGATGGTTATGAAGGTGATTGTGGTGAAAGGTTTTAAGGGTGGTTGGTTATTTGGGAAATAGTTTTAGGGAAAGGTGGCGATTTGATGAAGATTAAAATGGATATGGCTTGTGTGAATTTCTGCCCTGTTTCCCGTCACTCGTCTTAATAAATTAGGAGAGGGGATATATATTTTTCCATCTTTCTCGTAAATCACCATTTCCTGTCCATTTTTACGAAAGTTGTTGTTGCTGCTAAAATAACATGAAACAGATCTGGTGATGTTTGGTTGTTGAAATATTGATCGTTTTCAGCTCGAGTTGGGTGGTGGCAGGAAAGGCAGACCCCAACTCTCCTCCCAGAATTCATGTCCATCCAGACTCACCCACCAAAGGGGCTCATTGGATGAAACAAGTCGTGTCCTTTGACAAACTCAAACTCACCAACAATCAGTTGGATGATAATGGACATGTAAGCAGTTTACAATGTACACAAATATCTGGTAATTTGCCGAAATCAAACGCTTTCAGATAATCTTAAACTCAATGCATCGCTATCAACCTCGATTCCACGTCGTGTATGTCAATGGGAAAAATGAAGATGTATCGCAAACGGAAAACTTTAGAACATTTGTATTCCCAGAGACAAAGTTTACGGCTGTCACAGCTTATCAGAATCATCGTGTAAGTCTTCTCTTTATTAATTAGCCGTATAAAATGTTTTAAAATATACATTGCATCATTCCGCATGAGTGACAATTATCTGGAATGCTGTCAGACAATTTGCAAAATGTCACACAAGGTGATAAAGAAACAATTATATAGATGATGATTTTTTTTTTCTTTTGTCTCTTTAAAGATAACTCAACTTAAAATTGCGAGCAACCCGTTTGCAAAAGGATTCAGAGACTGTGATCCTGACGATTGGTAAGTCTTATGTCATTCTTTGCCACACTACTAATTGATTAATTGAGCGTGAAATTTCTCACAAGTTAAAGTCTCAAATATCAGTTTACCCTTTTTGCCTTTAAATAATAGTCATTACTATTTCTCTGAATAAGAATATATTATTATATAAATAAAATATATTCTTTTACATTAAGCTTTAAATTATTAAATATCGCAATAATTTCTGATGAAATGTACCAACATTAAATTTAATTGCTGCTCATAATCCCTTTAAATTCACAGCTTCAAAATATTGGGCTTTTATTTTTACATATATAATATTAAATTGTCTAGGCTCTAGATATTTATAATCTGTCCTGATTATCTGTTTATCTTTATGTTTGAAAAGAGGATAAAAATTGTCATAAATTATATTTTATGGATAAACATCTAGTAAATTTTGACACTCTGGAATTTAAAGTTGAGATAGTAACTTTTTCCACATGATAATAAAGCCTAAAGATATATATTTTTGTATCAGTAGTGTGGTTGAAGCCCTTGGGAGCCAACCATCTTCATCAAGCCTTCAGCCCCTTCAAGGGCCCTCCTCCACTCCCCTCTCCTCATCCAATAACACCTCCAACAACAATAACGCTAATGGCAGCAGGCCCTTGATGGTGAAAGCAGACTCTCAATCAATCTCACCTCAAACTCAAAACTCAGGTGAAGGGCCATCCTCCTCTATCTCAACGTCTACCTCATCTGCAGATCTCCTCCGCACCTCCTCCCATCAATCAACCCCAATCACTTCTACCCCCACAGTCATCTCATCCCCCAACCACAGCCACCCAATTATCAGTTCCAGTGGCAACTTTTCATTGGCAATCGGACAGTCTTATCCCCTCATACCTTCTCCCGAAAATAAGGACACTAGCATCAAAGGTAATAAATAATTCATTCATTGATATATTTCGCTTGAGAAATGTGATCCTAAAATGTTATTAGGTTTAATTAATTGGGTACACAAGTATCAACATTTGCTAAAAGAAGTTGCGCAAACGTTTTCTTATTTGGTTTTGGTAATATTACAAAGAAAATGTTTATTTTAGCCACATGAAAAATGTCTCAACTTTATTGAGTTTCTTATATAGAGTTGAGTGAGTGCTTCTCGCTCTGTCTCAAACTTCCCAACCAACCTTTTTTTTAAAGCAGTGTTCAGTCTTAAATTGAGACTCAATTTGAAAGAGATTGTGTTTGGCATCTGCATTTCAAGAGTAATGAATTATGATTCATTATATATTTACGCCAAAAGTCCGATTAATCATCTTTTGTTTGGAGTTGCTAGAATTGTTTCCCTTTTCCTCAAGCAACAAATGGTTTTCAAGTCACATGGGGAAAACTGTCTGTTGTTGTTCTGTCATTTCTTTTTCGTGTTTCTTTTGTAATTGATACTTCACTTTATTGGGTTACCTCTTTTCACAGCCCTCGGAGAGAATGAAGCAAACGCGTGTTAAGGATCATAACTACTTACTTTTAACTGTGTGTATTATGTATCGTTTGCTCATGCAGCTGCACATTTTAAATACTTGTATTCATTCGTTAGTTATGAATTTTAATATTCGGATGAGAATTGTGCAGCGAATATTTGCAGTTAGTTAATGAATACAAAAATAGTAGTGTTTAGCTTTCCCCTCAAAGTAAACGTAATTCTATTTTCATGTTCATTGTCTCCAGGAATTTTGGTTTACTTGTTGCTAAATTCCTTGAACACATTTGGCACTTTGGGCTCGTAGTTGAGATAGATGGGTAGTTAAAAAGACATTTAGGGTAATTTCACACAAAGAACTCGAGAAAATAGTTGGAAATAAGGAACTCATATATTAAGCATATGTTTCATACACAAATATTCGAATGATAAATTTCTTAGGCATTTTAAAATAGACATCAATAGCATGCATGCAACTATTTATTTCAATAATCCATCGGAATTCAACCTTTGCCTTTGGTACAATTTATCATAATCTGTTTTTGATTTTTGGTAAATGATGACGGTTAATTTGTTAGTAGAAGGTTTGGGGACAATAATTTAGTGCATTATGATTATTGGGCACACTTTTTCAAAGTTGTCTCAAGATGACTTTGGAGATTAGGGAGGAAAAAAGGTGTGGGGGTGTTTTTGCGAGATGCCCGACATTGTTCTGGCTCATTGGTCTCTGTCAATGTGAATCCTCTCGGAAATAAATCACTTTGACTCCAAAGGCAAGAAAAAAATGAGTTGTTGCTTACACCCGTGGAAAAAGTGTTGAACCTCGTTGTAAGAGAACATTATTAGGGAATGGACTGTTGGAGTTAGTTAATGCGTCTCTTTGTACATATGCCAAACCATTAAGTCTTGCCTTTGTGCCATAGTGTGGTTGCCATTACATTATATATTGATTGCTTTAAACTTTACCAAGTTGTTCCATGTCAGTTTGTTGGCTATACATTTCATTAACTCTCTTGGCTCTGTTCTGTCTCAAAAGAAAAAGTTTTCTCATGATCTCGGGGTAAAAATCAAGACTTTTTCCAACATTTTATGAAAGGAGTAAAAAAAAGTTAGGTTTTAATTTTATTGGCCGATATTTTTCACCAAACATATAACATCCTCCGGAAACTTAAAAGATACATATTTTGGTTTGGTAGTTTGGCTAGCAAATTGGGAATTGGTTGCAATAAAATTTTAACCATTTTATTATTTCCTTTTACTTTTTCTTGAATGTGATTTGGGCTCCATCCATTTAATGTTTGGGAGAGAGCTGTAAATTTCTACCAGTGGCTCTGTTTTGACAAGTTTCATGAGAAACGGGTTCACTTTTCGTTTCTTTTGTGGTTTAATGGTCTCTGCACTTGGCCGTATATTTGTGGGTGGCGTATTTGTGGGATACAAAGCTGGTCTTGTTGTTGGCGTTAGGGAGAGTGAGAAAAGATAACAGCTCCCACCCAGCAAACACTAATCAGAATCACTGCCTACTAATTACCATTTAAACTTTGGGAGTGAGGAGAAGGCATCGTCATGAGCCAGTCACCACAATTAGCGTCAACCAGATCTCAAAAGTTATGAGGTCTCAGAGCAGAACAAGATGCAAAGATTCCAAACAAAATTTATCTCAAGTGCATCAGAATAAATCTATTTAAATCTCTCTCACATTGTCTTGAGATAACCTGTGGCTGGGCCATCAGACTTTATCTGTCCCTTATTGGCTTCCCTCTCAACTTCTTGTGTCATGTTCACATGAATTATTGCCTCAATTAGAATTTTGTATGCTTGAATTCCAAAGTTGACAAGCTGAATGTGGCTGGTTAGGAAAAGAAGATAAAATGCGGAGATGGAGAAGAGAGAGAAAGAGAAGAAGAAATGTCATTAATGCCAAGTAATTATGTGGGGTAATTTGGTCGCAGCATTACTAAATATTCCTTGTCTCGTGCCCTAAAAAATATCATCCTACATAGCAAACACAGATTTGTTGTATGCGAAGGAATGCGATCTCGTTGTATGCCAATTATATTTGACATTTGCCTCTCATAAATGTTGAAACTAATAGCTTGCATGTGAACACAATTTCTTGCTCCTTTAAACAAAATGCTAAATGTGCAAACACCTGCAAAAATTCCAGATGCTCCTCAAAACAAATTGATATGACTATTTATAAATGATTGCACTATTTTGATTTCGTTAATATTAAGAAAATAATTGGTTTCCCAGGTCCATTGGTTCTAAGTAGTGGGAGTAATGCTGGAGGTGACAACCAAAACAGATTCAGTGCCTTTGCCTATCACCATCAACCCTGGCCTTCGTCCTCCTATTATTTTGGATACAGTTGAGTTCGAGTCCAATTGTTAATTGAGTTTGAGGACTTTCTTCAGCTTAAAATAGGTAATGAATAAATAATCTAGTCTAAATGTTTTACTCTCTTCTTTATATATATATATATGATATTATGCACATGAATTAATATTTGTAAGTTTCATCTCTCGCTTCTTTCAAAGTTATTACCTGCCCTATGTAATAATAAGTTGAAATCTAGTTCAACTGTTGTATTATTTAAAAACAGTTCTTATTATTATTATATATTCTACAATCATCACTTGAGTTTAATTAATTGAGGTACTATCTACATTTCAATTTTGTAATCAAAATTTCTAGCTTAAAAAAAACAAGTCATCAACAATAAAACGAAAGCATTTGAAGAAATAACAAAAAGTCACATAGAAAATGTTTCATTTATTCAGAAAAAACATGTTATTTGATTTGTATAATATATGTATAATAGAGTAGTAACAAGTAAAATTAATAGTTACATAATAATATTAGTATATAATAGTAAGGCGTTATTGTTTTAACAATGGCTGACTCTCCTCAACCAAAGGCGAAGATTTCACAGCAGCATCCTGTTTTTGATCAGAATGCTTATCACCCGATGCTTCTTTGGGTACTGCGGTATAGACTACGGATATCTCAGAACCAGCACCAGTGCCACTTCCCTCAGCACCTTTAGAACAACTAGCCGTTGCTTGTTGATAACTACTACTTTCAGGGGGATCATTTGTGGACATTTCAACTCCAGGGTCCGCATCTTCTTCGAAAGACTTTTGGGCAGCAGTTTTCCCCCCGGATGTAAATTGTCGAACCAAACCAAACCTTGAGAGAAGTGAGCCTTTCCTTTGTCCTTTGGCAGCAGCAGATCCAAAAATTGCACCTGCACTTTCTCTTCTCCCATCTCTTCCAGTTGCACTCGAGTTTGCACTTCGAGTTCTCTCATAAAGACTGGACTGTCTTTTCAATCCCCTTGTTGCATCACTTTTCCTTGAAAATATTCTAGCCATATCTAAAAATCCTCTTCCGCTACTTTCACCACCAATTGGAAGATAGCCACCTGCGACTGCACTTGCACCAGAGCCTCGTCTTCGAACGTGGACATCGTCATAGCTACTTTTTGTGGAACCAACTTCAGGGGGTGCACTTTCTACACTCAGAGCTTTCACCAGCGCTTTCATTTTCTTAGTTTTAGTTTCAAGGATTGATTCTAGCATGTCAAGATCTGATGGGGAAAGTGATCCTGTGCTCACGGCTTGCTTCATTTCTTCAATCTCATTTTCCAACTCTCTCATTTCATCTACTACGCTAGGGACCTTTTTTGCTTCTTCTTGTTTCTCCATCTCTTTGGCTAGTAGCTGTATTTCCCAGTTTTTATTGTCTAGATTTATTGAGCGTCCTGAGCCATCTGAATCGGTGTCTTCTTCATCCTCTGATCTCTCATACAAGTCCCTTCCGTCATCTTCGTCCTCATCATCATCATCTTCATCATCATCCAAATGAACTTTTCTTTCCTTCAGCTGGACTGTCCCTCGACCACCACGAGCTTCATCATCTGAGGAGGTGGATTCGTACTCTGTGGAAGTGCTTCCAATGTCCAAAGCCACGGCGTCTCCCCTTAGGTTACAGTTTGGTGGTGGGAGCGAGTCTTTGTCTCTGTGGAATTCAAGCTGCCAAGGGGCTGGACCCATGTCACTCATCTCAATTCCCTCTTGATCTTGTGTCCATGGGATTGCAGGAAAGGAGGATCTGTCACCATTCCCTGATCGATGTCTTCTGCTGCTGCTGCTGCTTTCTCTTTGAAAGCCGGACTGTTCCTCAGATCTCTCAAACACCTCATCATCATAGTCCTGTGCACTTATCACCGTGTCAATGGAATCTCCCCGACTGAAGAAGTAGGAGGGTTGGAGTTGAGCGGGGTGAAGTCTCTGGTATTCAATATCACTTTCATCTTCATCCAAACTGTGACCACCACCAATGTGATTTTGTTTGAGGTAGTTTGAGACTTCATCTGCACTTCGATTTTCTAGCTCTTGAATTCTCTCTTGAAGGAGGGAGATGAGATTGTCCCTCCGCCGAACCTCCCCTTCCAATGAGTCAAAGCGGTTTTGGAAATGGGAGTGAATCTCATCAATTTTTGTTTGTATAATTGTTTTAATCCCTAATACTACGCTCCCTAAGCATTCATCTTGAGCAATGTTCAGTCCTTGGTATTGTGGGTAATTTGGATCCAAAGCTGCAATTTCAGATTCCTCAGAAGTTTTCACCAGCAGAAGATTTGTGAGGGTCTTGAGTTTCTTTAGAACACAAAAATGAGCCACACTGTTACACTTTACTCGGACACATGGCATTTGTATAGAATGCATCATGCTGGGGCTAAAATATTTATTACATTACTTACTTACAGCTAAAAAAAAATTAAGCAATGCATGCAAAGCAAGAAACAAAAGTTTTCATACTCAAAGTCAAAACTATTTAGCCTCGGTTTTAGCATAAATAAATATATATAATTTTTTTGTGCAACTGCAAACTTAACGAAAGCTACCTAAATACAAATTACAAACCAAAGTGTTAACCGCATTAAAGATGCTTTCAAGAAGTTTCAAGTTCGATCAACTTTTTTGAAGCATGCAAAACATCACAAAGGTTTTAAACTGTTTAAAAAATATTTGAGCTAAAAGGGGATCATGCAAAGGACATGCAACATTCACATATTGTTTGAGTGCATCAAATCAATTGATTTCAGTGGATCAATCATCCTCTCAAATTTCATTGCTTGGCTGTGGCGTGGTTTGACTATACCTTCAAAATGAAAGTTTTTATTTGAAAAATTAAAAAAGCCAATGATATTGAATAATAGTAGGTTGTATAAGAATATAATAAAATGAGCTCACCTCTGGAGAAAGTGGCCTTCCTGCCGTGCCCATTGTTGTGGTCGTGGTTGTTGTCGAGGTCACGGATTGTTGATGAAGGACGACGCTGGTTGTCTGCTGGCTGTGAGCTGAAATGGGAGGAGTAGTAGTAGTCGGTGCTTCAGGCGACACGGATACCGCTTGACGTTGAAATGTTACGTTTTTTGAATACTTACGGTGTCTCGCAGCGAAACCTTCGGCAGTGGAGGACTTGAGTAGTTCTTCTTCACCACCACTTCTACTTGAAGTTCCACCACCACTCGTTCCAGCAATTGGACCAGATTCTGCCAACTTTTTCAAGATACTCTTTAAATTACGACGCTCAGGTGTCTCGTTGCTTTCTCCATCTGATTTAGGAGGACTTGGGGACGAGTCTTCTGTTGATCCTTCGTTTCCATCATCCTTCACTTCCATTGAGACTTTTTTAGCTTTTTTTCTTCTGCTCTTCTTTCTCTTTGAACTGCTTCCACTTGCAGTGTCTGAGGTAGGAGATGCTTTTGTCTGAGGCTTGCTTGTTAGGGATTCACTAGCTTCGTTGCTTTCCTCATCCGCGTCATCATCCTCCGTAGTTTTGCTTTCTTGGGGTTGGAGGGGGAAATATTGGACCTTCTCATTATCTCCTTCTCTGTTGGACTGTGTTCTTCGGCCCAAATGGACGGAGTGAAGTTGAGACTCGTCGACAGATTCACCGGGGACGGACGGGTTTTCATTGGAACCTTCGCTTGTGCTCCTAGTCAGAACGCTATTTGCCGACTTGGTCATCAACAGTTCTGCAATTTTTTGTCTTTCATTTAAAATTTTTAGCTTTTTGATAAATGGAAGTCTTGAAAATTCTGGTGACAAGTCATCCACTGACCCATAGTTTTTAGCAGCGTGTTGTTGCCTAAGTTGAAGTGCAGAAGGCCGTTCCGTCCCCAGTGACCTGCTCATCAGGGAACTCCCTTCCGTGGGCTCAGAATCAGCAGAGATTGGTGCAGGACCGCGGGGAGGTGATGCTGTCCACACTGGCGGAAATGACGAGGCGCTAGTTGAAGGCTCCGAAGTCACCTTGAGCACTGCTACTGCGGCTGCCTCACCAATTAACAATGTGGACTTTGGACTAAATGTTCCAAGCAGTGGGGGGAGGGAACTGGAAGCTGGGGAACAAACGACACTGTCCCCAGAAGAAATACTAGCTCTATCAGATCTTGCAACTTGGAATAATGGATCAGCCGCACTTCGCCCCAACGGCTCTACATAAGCCCTTGTATGCAAAATAGGGGACGTGGAGGGCGAGGTCATGGACAGATCGGTAGGTATCAGGGTTTTCATCATCGCGTCCCTTTCTTCCTGTTGTTTTCGTTCCCTATCCTCTTTTTGTCTCAGGAGTCGCAGTCTTTGAATGAGTGGAAGTCCTGCTCCAATTATTTCTGGACTTTCTGCCAATTGTTGAGGGGCTTGAGATTGTTGGCTTGTTGACTGAGATTGAGAGGAAGTGCGGACAAGTTGCACTCTTTTTGTGGCTGCTGAGAAAACAGACTTTAGCGTTGGGGTGGGTGTGGACGTTGAGGGGGATGATGGTTCTTTTTCGTCACTCAAAACCACATTATGCATCCTTTTGAGAACGCCTCGAGGTGGAGGGAAAGATTTGGCATCACGGACACTTGCCGTGCTTTCTTTTCGCTTTCTCCCATGACCAACTTCCCCGTCATCAGGTTTTCCTGATTCTGGCTCACTCGAGTCCTCTTTACTGAAAATTACATTTCTTATTCTGTAAGTTTCATCCAAAAGTATCAATTTAAGCTTTGTTTATGAGGAATTTACCTGGAGTTGCTTCTACGGCTTCTTCTAATAGCATTTCGTAGCCCTTTGACATCGCTCCTTAATTTCTCCACAATTCTCTTGCCTGCATTCGAGTCTTCTAGTTCCTTGTGGCTGTAAGTGCTTGCACTTTGTGTTAGGCCCATATGAACGGGGGAAACGGCCTTTTTCCCGTCTACCTTCTTCACGGCAGGACCCGAAGCCTTCCTTGCTTCCATTAACCGCTTCCGACCAAGCGTTTGTAAAATATCCTGACAAAAACAAGTATGAGTTAACTAACGTTTTAAATTAATAAAATCATGTCCCTACTTGAGCTTCTGGGTAATCTTTCATTGCTGCAAGCACATCTTCCCTGGATAAGCTAAATAGTTCAGAGTAGCCCACAGAACGAACATCGGCTGTGCGTCTGTTAAATTTTAAACTCTTTAGAAACTGAATACCACTTAATTATTCATTTCATATGTAAACGTACTTATTTAGACCGTCTAAATTAAGGATGCCAATTTCCCCAAAAAAGTCACCAGCTTGCATCGTTGTCAAAACTTTCCCTGTCTCACTGTAATCAAGTACAACAATTATTGTTTGTTTGTTATCCATACACATTAAGTTCTCGTACCTGATAACTTCCAATATTCCATCGGCAATAATAAACATTTCCCTAGCCACTTCTCCTTTTCTGCAAATGAGATCCCCAGGAGTAAAAATGTAGGCCTTCATCTTCAGCACCAAATCGTGAAGAAACTCTGGTTGGCACTCTTGAAAGATCGTGACCTGATAGAGAACAATAGGTATTTATAACAAAATATATATATATAAAAAAAAATAAAGTTGACATACTTTTTTCAGCACACTTAAATTAACATGCAAAGCCAACTCGGTCTTGAGCTTGTCAGGTAAAAGTCCGAGGGCGGTGTTGATATCCCCGCCCCCCTGGATTCTCCCCCTTCAGAAGAAACAAAAGTGGAAGGTAGAGTTGTCAATTTCACTAATAGAACAATTAGTCACGAGTAGACTGATACCTGGACCAAGAGTAGTCGTACCACCGCAAAACACGACGCTGCATATCCCGTGGAACTTTATGATGTCGCATGTACATTTTTGCTCCATCCTGAAAAATAACAAAATTAAAAAATTAAAATTAACATGAAAATTAACAATGTAGAAATTCTTATAAAGCAAAACTGTACAAAAAAATCTTACCAAAAGCCTTTCAAACTCGAGCCTGTTTGCGTTTCTATTCGTGATAACGTTTCCAACTTGGCCAACAATTGTAGCAAAGATAAAAACTCCAATCAGGTAACTCACAATGGTGAAAACGTATCTATGAAAATAATTACAATACAACTTAATGCATACACATTATAAATGAATGTTTTTGAAAAAAAACATTGAATCATGGGAGAGTGACTTTACAAACATTTCACCACCATATATTAACTTTGCTATATTTATAAGTGTGGTGAAAGTTTATGAAAATCCCTTCTAAATTTCTTGAAGCTGTTCATTTATTTGATGAAGTGAAAAGTTGTAAAATCACTCTCGTCTCAACTTTTTGTCAACTAATCTTTGCGTGGTCGGTTCCAATCCCGTATCATCTTGCCTCATCTTAATTTTTTTATAACAATTCTCGTAATTTCTTGGAACCATTTTCTCACTCCATCATTTCATCAGTGAGTTCTACAGATTATTAGTAGCATATAAGAATGATTGTACAGTTAAATTAAAAAGGGATGGAATCAAATGAACAGCGTCCAAGAAATTAGAAGAGCCTGAATCACATTACCCATGGGGCAAAAGATGACTTTGTAACTAACCCCCGATCGCTGGACAAGTAGTGAAGTCTGGATTTGTAGGACTGTGCTCTTTGCCGACTTGTCGAATTATTGGCCGTCATATTTCTTTAACAAAATACATTCCAACCTTTAGTGTTTGTCATCATAACTAACCATGTAAAAAATATGCATTTGAAAGAGAAGCAAGCCATTATTTCCTCATTCATTATTAAATAGTTCCCATGCATTTTCAAGCTGAATTTGGGAATTGGTCCGACACACAAAAGAGTATGTTTGTTGCTAAATATAATGATGGATAATGATGAAAAAAACTCACTGCCAATTTGAGTGTGGGGGTGGAAGGTCGCCGATGGTTGTGAGGGTTAATGTGGACCAGTAAAGTGAGCCAAGGTACTTTCTTGTGAGGGGGGCAAAGTCTGAGTAATTGTTTGGATTTGGGTATCCCCAATGACCCTGGAAGCCCTCCGCCTCGGATATCAAATAGTAGAAGCATCCAAACCAGTGAGCAAGGAGCAGAAGGATGTGGATCAAATTTACAACACGCCACACATTGGGGTAAACGGTTCGGGACTCCACCATATAGTAGTAATTGTAGATCCGGTACACTTTGAGAAACCTTGGAAATCTAGACAGACAGACAGATACAACAGACATTAGGTAGGTACATATTAGCAAGATAACACCCAATAAAATCAATAGCAACCAGCTAGGGCTCTGTTATTTGTTGTAAGTATCTGGGTCACCCTTGTTAGTTGCAATAAAGTCTGGAAATCTAAAGTCGAAATCTAGCAAAAAAATATGACAGCTTAAAGCTTGGAATATTATTGAGCCTGGAAAAATAGTGGACTGTATTGTTATCAGCAACAAAAGAAGATGAGTTGATAGCCCGTAAGATTTTGCAACTCTTGCCAAAACTCCAACCGCATCGTTGGTTGGATTGTTAAAACCTTTTCTGAGAAAACGGAAATGGTGCCACCAACCAACAGTTTTCCCAAAAACTAGAGAAAGTTTGAGTGTCGCAGGATAAAAGAATAAACATTTTAGAACAATTGGGCAAAGTTGTAAATTATTGGGGGAAGAGTTCCCTAATGCCACGCCACTCTGGCTGACATTTGAATAACAAATTAATGAAAATGAAAACTATGGAGCCATTAATCAATAAAGAGAAAGTGGGCACTTTTAATCTCTTAACAATATCAATCTGTCACCTTTCCCATTGTCACCAGACTAACGAACTAAGTAAAAGTAAGTAAAGAAGAAGACCCTTGGCAAGATGTCAGAGAAAGAGAGAGACAAACGAAAAGGGGATTAAAAATGTCTGAAAAAAATTTGCATGCATCTATCTGTATTATTCCAAGGGGGAAGTGGAGGAAGGGTGTGGCAAAAACTCTTGTCTTGTCAAAGGGCCCATTTAGAGAGAAACCTCCCAAAATCTCAAAAAAGAATTAATGGTCTGCATATTGGGCTAAATACCAGCAGTTCCACTCTTTCCTGCAAAGATATGCATTTGTATATAAAACAATGGATGGTTGGATTTTATGCAGCTCTAATAATTACTGACTAATGGAATGGTTATTGGCCAGCTTGTATCTCTCATCTTTTACTACTTCTTTAGACCGTGACCTGGACAAATCGTCCCTTTGCTTCTGAGCAACAACTAATAAATTCCCTCTTTTCTATTTCCTAGAGCATAATGTTACACCACCAACCGCACATTTTACGCCTCGTTGATTACCAACTCTTTGTTTCCTTCCGGAGCTTAAATTTAAGTGGAAATTTGGCTATTGCTGGCACACACGAAGGACTTTTCTTGTTGGGGGTCCACATATTTACAAGCATCATTTGGGATACATTACAACTCAACCAAAACCAATTTCCACGGCTTGCTCTGGATGGATGGCAAAATATTGTTTTGTTTAGAATGATTTGAAACATGGAGAAACTTGATACATTTAGTTGAACAAGATATTTTTAAACAGTTGGTTTGCTCATGATACCAAAAACATTTGCTTAAACTATGGACACCCTGCGGCGTGGACAAATCTAGCTTCTGGGCACAACTACAAAAGGATTGAGAGAATACAGAAAAATGCTTTTTCTCAACACAGGCACAACTATTACATATTATTATGTAAAATTTAATGACTCTTGGCCCGGAAGTTGTGCAAAATCTAACAAAAAATGGTCTATCTCCGGGTTAATTTTTTTCTTTGTTATTTAACGTAGAGTAAAAACAAGGTTGTATACCTGAACATAGGATTAACTCCAAAGTAAAACTGGAATAAATCTGTAGGGACAAGGGAGAAGAAGTCAAAGTAAAAAGGTTTGGATCCCACATAATGCTTGGCCAACTTCTTGGTCTGATAAACCATGAGGCCTTGCTCCAAATATCCCGTCCTAAATTGGACTACAATATCAAACACGTAGACCACATCACAGAATGCATCCGAAAGAATCCAAAACAGTCTCGAGTTGGACTATAAAGATTAAACAATTAGCATTTGCTGTATCAATTATTGGTGACATTATTATAGTTTTATCGTACGTCCAGCTCTGGAAAGCTCTGCCTAACGATGAGAGTCCATAAATTGTAGAGAACACATAACGTGAGAAGAAAGAGCCAATAGAAAAAGAAATTGCTGTCCGGGTTGACCACAGATCGAGGAAGACTTCGGCGCTTTTTCCTCCCTTTCTTTGACCATTCACCGCCCCCACCTCCGGCCCCATCCTCGTCTCCAATCTCAAACGTCTCCTGCAAATAACATTACAGCTCTAAATTAACATTACATCCATAAAAGGATGATAAAAGTTGAGATTACAGTGTTTGAGGCAAATTGAGACTGGTTGAGACATTTATGCATTGGTATTTGGTATCTCCAGAGGGAGTGGAGGTGAGTGGTTTCTAAAACCCAATTCACTCTTTCTCCAACAAATTCTCCTCGTCTCAACCTGCCTCAAGATTTCATAACATATTTTCCCTACTACCCTATTCGTATTATGTAGGTGAAGCTGGAAACAAATATATGTATAGCTAAAAAAAACCATACAGTTTGTTATTTATTTCGGAATGGTTCCATGATTCAAAATCAAATTTATTAATAAACTCGAGCTTTTGTATTTTGTACACATTATCAAGAGGAAAGGCAATACATTTCCAACATTTTCAAAGAGACTTGGAATTCGTCTTTATATATAAAAGAGCTTAAAATGTAAAGATTCGTACTTATGAGACAAGTTATGTGACATAGGTTCACATAACATATGTGAGTATGTATATTGCGAGATTGTGACTGTGACAAAGAAGCAACAAGAGAGGGGAAGTCAATAAATATTCCTCATCATGTCTCTTTCTTCAAATATTTAACCAAACAAAACACTCCGTTATGACACACTCATGACATAACATGACACGACGTTGACGCCGCACTTTAGTTTTTAGCATCGCATCCATTCGATGATCAGTAAAACGTTTGCGTAGGCGGACAATTTGCAAGTAGACAATAAAAAGTCCAATATCATATCCTTTTCTGGGAAAGCCTTCAGTGTAAAACTCTACTACAAAGTGTCCAAAATTAGTGCAAAAACCAAACAAAATTAAAAATGAAACTATTGGCAACTGAGAAAATAACCTATTCAGTTTTAAAACATTTTAAAACTTAATTTGGCAATAATGCAAAAATCCACTGAACAAACACATAATTTTGGTGGTAGTAAAATCTGATGAAGCCTTTGGAGTTTTCCATTTGTTTGTCTATGATATTATGTGTGGGTAGTAAATAAATATTTGCAATTTTTTGACTGATGGGCAAGATTCCAAGAGAAATGTTGGACTTTCTCCTCAAACTCGTTCTCCCCTCACTTTATTGACCTGGAAAGAAAAATGGGATTCCCTGAGGGATGAGTAAAATTAAGAGATTGCATCAAATTGAAGACTGGGCCAGTGACTGAGAATTATGGAGGCTGCCATAACTTAACAAGTGGAATTTAGTGTCTGCCCTATTTCTTTCTCCTTTCATTTGGCTACAGACTAAATACTCCTCGTGGAAAGATACAAAGAAAGGCATCAGTTGTTTCCTGTTAAATCGTGTGAAAGAAATGGGACAAGATTGAAGGAGCCCAATAATGTTTGGAGGCAGGGCGTGATCATTTTGCTTCCCCCAAATGCAGTTAACCTTAAATATCTCCAGATTCGCAGCAGACACACAAACAGACACATGACATTATTTTATCCAACGCTGCATCAAATCATGTCATAAATTTCCTCCGCACAAACGAAACAATCAAACTGCCACAACAACTGACTCAAATATGTGAGTATTTTGTCTTGGAAGGATATATTACACGTATAGATGGACAAGGGAGCATTGTATATTATGATGGGATGGGATTATGTGATAAACGATCCCTGAAGCATGAAACACTTATCTCTTCACAGATCAGATCACATAAATTCTGCTCAACATCTTCAGCCATCCAAAAGTCCCTTGTCCATAAGTAAGGCCTTTGGCATTTTGCAAAATCCAGTGTTTTAGATATAATACAAATTTCTAGAAATCAATCAGCCGCATATTTATAATATAAAAGTGTTTTAAATAAAGTGATTGAAATTCACTTTCACTGACTTTTCCCATTAAAATTCCCAAGAGAAACGTTTAATAAGAAATTGTGACTATAAATAAATACAAATTGTTCCAAAGGGCAAATTTATTTCTTTGAAACGGTGAAATAAATGGGATTAAAAAGGGTTGACGGGCAAATTTGCCGACTTTGCAGTCTAAATAATATCATTATTGACTCCCATGATCATCATTATTATACTCATTTCGGCCCCATTACTATTAAGACTATGGAGAAAGAACGTTTTTATATGTAGACAAAATTTAAATTATACTACAAATTATATTTGCTACAAAAATGGGCATTTTACTTGTCAACAATATTTAGTTAGTGTAATGAAATCCTTTGCTCAGCCCGTTCGTTCATGCATAATAATATATTACATTTATGTATGGCTCTGTCTTTCTTGCCCTCAAGAGAAGAGATGAAGTTGAGAGAAATGGATGATATGTAATTTTTCTCTCAGCAAGTAACATGAAACTTGAGGAAATTTACTGCCTCCTCTCCAAAAAATATTACTCCCTACTTTCCCAATGAATTTATTTACTTCTCTTTGTCTCACATCCCGAATTACTTAGACAAAGTTATGATCGGAAGAGGAAAAGTCAAAGACAACCCAAAGATCAAACATCAAAGCTAAAAATCAATTCCTATTATTGTAAATGAGTAAGTATCGCTTTGATTTGAAATTTTGTATGTGATAGAGACAATTTATTAATGTGGATCGAGTAATTTTGAATTTGAGACAGGAGTTGTGGATAAGTCAGTTGAGATAAATGAATGTAATGTGAGTTCTGCATCTGCAACTTCTCTTTTCACTCCAGTTTTATGGCCACTTACAATTCTTTTCGACAAAGTTTTAGTTGGAGAATTGGGACTTTTGACTCAAGTTTGCTCCTTTGTAAAAGATGTGGGTGCAGGATAATGCAAAAACTGAAGCTCTACCTTTCCTCATATATAATAATAAATATATCTATCAACGGAAGAACAGTTGGAACTGGATTTATTTCCCTGTGTAGATGGATAAAGTAACTTTTAAGGGCATTTACATCCAACAAAAACTTTACTGCAGTTGGAGGGCAGAGCAGTTGTAAAAATATTATGCCAACACATTTTCACATAATGAAATCAGTAAATATGCTCAAGGGAAAAGAAAGACATGGCGTAATTATGTAGCAAAAAAAGAATGAGCACAACATTCATTTCCTAGAATATTATTATTATTGAATAATCTTTGAACAATGTTACATATACATGAGCTCAAAAATGATTCTTGTAAAAAATAAGGAGAGGGAAGACATAATGATGCAGCGTGGGATATAAATCATCCATTGAACTGGATAGCAATGGAATAAATCCAGCACAATGAAAAGGGAAAGATAAGACAAAGTGGAAAAATTGAGAAACTTTCCCCAATCTTACAAATCTAAAAATCTGTCTACAATGCCCTTCAGTTGGCCCTGTAATTTTATAAAAAAAAGTTCTATTTGCTGATTTGGACTACAGGCATCCAACCAAATTCAAATCTAAATCATGAGATGACTGAGCAACTAAAAAGAAGAGGAAAGTAAACGGAATTTGGGAAAATCAGCAAAGGGAGAGAAGAGCAGACAAAACACCTCACAATTCATTTCATCTTCACTTTTTCTGTATAGTCTTCTTTCTTTTTTGGATTAGAGGATGTGAGGGAGATGAGGGCCGGGGGCAAAAGTGAGGGAATGGAGTGACGCATTTATACAGTTAACTTAAACGTGCCATAAAATGTGGAGAAAGTAAAATGTTGTAATGTCTTCACCAGGAAAACCAAGCCAACCAGAAAAATGTTAAAGTCCGCAGAGTAAAATTAGATAAAAACTCTCTTGTTAAACGAAAATCCTCAATTCCCCTTTATTATTATCTCCCACAAGTTAAGTAACCTCACCAAAATTCCAATTCCTGGGTCGGAAGTAACCTGCCCTACAGAGCTTATTGTTCTATATGTACATATATGATATAAGCTCCCTTCAAAAGGTATCAGCCACGGACACACTTAATCCAACAAACTCCATTTTCAAAATGCAAATAAGACTGAGGAATAATAATGGTTATAAAATAAAGCATCTAGCATCTATTCTTGCGCGATGAAGCCCTTATACCTTTGGTATATACTTTTACTTCAAAATATAGCAAAGTCAGCAGAATTCAACAAACTTAGTTTTTTTCTCAAAGTAAAATAAACGGCACGTACACATCTTGAATAATTCTATTTCATCTCATTCGTCTTCATATTTTTTTTACTCTTGTTCAATAATTGGAAAAGTTTTTGAATTAAGCATAATCTTAATGATGATCTGATTTCAAAAGTGACAAGTTAGTTGCGTCAATGAATATCATTATTATTAAAATGCAATGCACATTAGACAATTTCTCCCCCAATTTGAAGCACCATAATATGTAGCTCTTCCAGTAGCATGAGCATGCTTTTGGAGAAGCACTTTGAATAAGGCATAAGATGAAATGTTGGAGATCTTTGTAGAGGAAGAAATTGGCAATTAGGATATTCCATGGGAGAAGATGATGGCTGACTGAGTTTATGGAGAAAGGAATGGAAATGAAAGGGCCCAATTTGCTCTCACATTGAGCACAACAATATTTTCTTAAAGGTGCATGGAATTAGATATGGAATATGGGACAGTGGGGAATAATCAGAAATTTAACAATGGATTAATCAAGGATGTAAGATGTAAACTAGATTTAACAACAAAAAATGTCCTTCCACGTGTTCCTCCACGTTTCCCCTTCGTGCCCCATGTCCCAACTGATGAAAGAAGATAATTAATGACATCAGGACATGGGTCAGCGTTTGGCCCCATTTCATCTTTCATCCTTACCAAAAGAAGCTACTTTTCACCACAAGTCAAAAAATAAATAAAAGGGAATTAGCTCGGGAAAGAGAAAGTAAGCAAAGGCTGCTAATCTTGTAATTATTTTTCTCTCTTGAAATCTGTTTTTGTTTTCCCAAAGCAGTCAATTGAATTATATATTTTGCCTTAGGTAAAAGTATTATCCAATTTAAAATTCCAAATATCTCTGGCTTTTACACCCATATCCACTTTGTCTGTATTTGGCTTGAGTAAAAGTGCCAACAGGGGATTATGTAGGTATACATTTACGAATACTTTTCCTGTTTTTGAGATGGAGGACAAAGAGAATTCAGAGATTGAGAAAAATATTTATATATCCGGAAATTGTGAGTTGGGTGGAGCAGGTAGAGTCTTAATTGTGTGTGACCGCAATAAATAGAAAGGAAAATTGTTATTTCCTTGTAATTTCCTCTTGAAAATGTGCCAAGTGTATGGAGTGAAGTAAATGGGGTTGACGTGAGGAAAGACGGATATTGAATTACATGGAGACTCACGCAACTTTTGAATAGTCCCCCGAGATATAAAATTGGTGGCTTAATGACCATGTAACGAAGCCAACTGTCAACTCCCCCTCTATAAAATGATAAGAAAGGGACGTTAAGCCAATAGCCACCATCTTAATTGACGTTATTCCTCTTAACTGCTGCATTTCAACACATGCACATTATAGAGACAGTGGACAGCGGACTCGTTCATTTTATGCGTCTTGCGATTAGAGGAGAAAGCGTTCACAAAAGAAAGTTTGAGCTATTGAAGGATCAATATTTGGAAAAGAACAAGGGGCAAAGAGTCGGCCAGGTCACTTGACTTTCTCTCACTATTTGTCTTGGGATTCTTCAAAAGAAAAGGTCTTTTCTAAAGGTCTATTTCTCAAAACAAATTATACGGCATTTTTCAGGCGAGGAATAAATTGTGTGGCTTGTCCCAGTTACTTATGACATGCATTGGAATGGAGGTCAGCCCTATATTGAGGCATGACGCGAAACGTGAGGAAACTAAAAGGGTTGGAAATTATTTTTGCAGACTACATACATACATTTACTTATTCGTAGCCTGCAACTGTTGACAGTTGAATGCAATGCAAGTGTGCTGTCTTCTACATTGGTAAATGTTTTGACTAGACAATATACATGACTTTTCTATTACTGAATTAAAAGTTTCCCCATCCCATGACCGTCAAGGGAAGGGAAGGCTTTAAATTCCAATGGAACAATGGGAAAGATTGCTGGTTGACTTTATTCTGCGTAGATAGTTTGGGAGTGTCAGTGATAGATTGTGGTTTTTAGTTTGTGTATATGCCACCTTTCACCAAAGTCAAAAGTCAGAGCCTGGAAAGTAGATTTGCAAATTTAAGCACTTTCTGACAACAAGAGAAGCTTATCTGTCTCATCTCTCAACACACTCTACTATAAGACAACAAAATTGAGGAAAAGCCACTCGCATTAGCTGCTTAGAGCCTGGACAATTTTCCTCTAAAAAAAGTTCTTTTAAATACATATTTTTGACCAATTTTACGAAATCACTGGAATTTTATAAATATGAAAAAAATATAACAGGCCAACTTTTGCATTGGCTTCATGTTGTACCTATGTATAATACATAATGTATAGTGTGAAATTTGCCACTTGGTGCTTGTTAGATTTGAGCTGAACAAAATAAGTGAAAACAATGGATCCAGTTTTAGGCAGCCACATCCAGATTTTATTGCAGGCTCAATAAACAGATAGTGGCACATTGTAAGTTGGGCAGTAAAAGGACAATGAACAATGCCATTATGAATCAGGAGTCAAACTATCAATTTAATGAGGAATAAAACTTGTTTATTATTAGATTAAACATTCTTACTTCCTTCCCCATGAAATAAACACCAACTGCTGCTGTCCCCATGTAACTAACTTTTACTTACATAAATCTGCTCTGAATTGGCAATAAAAACTCATTTATTAATGCTAGTCATCGCATAAAATATATGAAGCAGTAAAGTCTGCTGCTGTAGATTGAAGAAAGAACAAATATACACAGTTTTGGGGTATTAAAATCAAATTAATACGTTATTGCATAAAAAAGTGTGCTAATCGTAAGAGTTATGTAGAAAGTAGAACACAGCCATTATTCGAAAGTATTATGAAACAATGACTTTTCACTTTTCTAGCTCATCTTGGAATGAGAGAGAAAGCAAGTGGTGAAAGTGGGGCTGCTTATATTATAAAAATATCAATTGTGGGATGAAAGATTAACAAACGTGGGTGTCCTCATCAGGGCCTTGTTCTTGGGGGATGGTCATGCAATGTGATGCCATATGGCGTTTCTGGATTTATTGGCAAAGATCCGGTGAATCCGTAAATCACTTTTTTGTTGGCAAGAGAGCAAATCTGATCCAACAGAAGGAGGAAGAAATCAAGAGAGGACTAAAGACCAAACTAATATCCCACAATGGGAACAGAAGGAAGGAATGAACAATGTCACATTCATATAGCTTCTTCTACATCCACTGCACTTTTAGGTAAAAATACTTCCAAACTTGGAAACATCTTGCTTCTTTATAAAACACTGAGAACAACAGAAACCCCGGCACGATTTTTTGGGGGAAAAAGTTGTGAAAATATGGAACACTGTTCCATTGTCCTCCTTCTAAACTATTTCTTGTAGGAAGAAGCGTGTGTGTGTGTGTGTGGGAGATTTCATCTTTTGTATACAAATTGGAGTATCGACATATCCCCATTTCCATCATTTCTTTGCATCTGACTATATATAGGGATATTTTTCACAATCCCATTTCTTTTAACCTAATTTAATGTACTTGAAAATTCAAAGAGCATAATCTTCAGAAATAGGGGATGTGACAAGGCGTAAACTAGGAGAAAATGTTTAGATGGTGGATGAATATTCGATTTTAGAATTTCCTCTTTCTCTTGGGTCTTAGTTTGATAGAGGATTTGTCTTTGGTCTAGATTTAAAGAAAGCCCACGCCAAATACCAAGGCAACAGAAATTCCCAGACTTCCGTTCCTTAAGATCTGTGACACTTGAGGATAAGGAAAGAGAGAAGAATAGCAAGGTGGATGACGGTGACATGATGAGACGAGGCAGTTTGACAACTCCCACAAATATATAGGACGCAGGATGAAAATGACATGACAAGTAATGTGCTGATGGAACTCTCTTGCACAAATTTACGAAGAAATGTTCCCCAATTTCCTTCCATTTACTGGCATACAAAAAACAAAATTCTTTAGAAAAATTGGATTCGTATCTGAAAAAAATCACTACCAGTTCTCAACCTATCATACAATGCATGTGAGTAATAATCCAAAACGCAGACAAACCATTATATCTTTAGTAAATATTTAAAAAATCCCTTTGTTCTACATTTCATCATTGCAATTCATTGCATTGATTGATTGAAAAGAGATTTGCAAAGCATTCCCTTTGTGCAAATATGTTTAACGGTCAATCACAAAATTTTCATTTATTTTGACTTTAAATTAGCAAACAAAGAGATGAAAGCATAAAGCTACAGAGATCAAAAATACGACTTATTTAATTTCGTCTTTTATATCTCATTTTGCCAATTTAATATTTCAACATTTCCGCACTAATGATTTCTTTGCTTGTTCTCTAAAAGCCTTTAACCATATAATTAACCTAATAACTTCGGAGTTAATTGTTAAGCTGGCTATTATCAATTTATTTAAGCCAATCTGAAACCTGGTTTGTTTGCAGGGATTACAAAGAGGTAACCAATCAGTGTCTCTGTTTTCCCTTTATTGGCTTATTGATCTCTTTTTCTGATGTTCTTTAAGAAGAGTTCTTAGGGGAAAAAAGTTTGGGTTCGCAAAGTATCAGTTAGTGAAAACAACAACTCCCGTGATTCAGGTTAGCATTGAAGGAATCCGAGATTGAATTTGACTTCTCTTAACTTGTCGGATGTACTGAAGACCTGTGTAGTGACAGCTATTAGATGGTAATACGTAAAGGCTATAGCTTTAACCATTATGTCCACCAATATCATACCACAGGCTACGGCTCACAAAAGACAATCCAATGAAACTTCTTTCTCCACACAAAACTTTCCCTTTTTCCTGTTCTACTTTTACAGGGAACAGTTCAAAGAAGATTTGCAAACTTGGAGAGATCTCTATAAAACCTCAGGTGAACAAAAAATACAGAGAGATGAAGAGACAAAGAATTGCATTTGGTTTGGCCTCTCTTTTTAATCCTTTCAACGGACCTCAATTTTAAAGAACAAATAATCTTTAGTGCATTATTATTTTACCCTCTGTGCTTAAGTTGATGATTTTATTGAGCCACTGCAATAGTTGAATATATATTTTTGTAGAGAAAGAAGAAGATTTGATTCATATTTCCCTGAGAGAGACGCCTCTTTGTTACTGTTCCTTTCTCCAACTGCAGATTATTGGTAAAAGTCATAATGGAGATGAAACCAGACAATTTATGTGACACCTCATTTCATCATGCGGGCAAAGGAGGAGATAATTTAAGACAAGGAATAGATAAGCCATTTCCAGGCTGAAGAGGAAACTAATTTAATGCCAAGTTGACCTCTGGATGCCGCATAAAATATATAATCCACTCATTCCTTTCTTGCATAACAAAAAGGAAGGATGAAGAACATGTTTAATCAGGGCCAAAATTAAATAATTTTTTGCTTGTGTGTGTGGAAGAAAAAGTTTGGTAGAATAAACAAAGGTTTAATTTGGCTGTTCTTTTTCTTTGTTGGCGACCCCACCCATGCAACGCAGTGCAATGCAATGCACGGCCATGGAGGACGGATGAGGGAAAGTGAATGAAAGTAGCAGAGGACTTCATATCAATGGTTGCTTAATCTCCTTTTCTCCAGAGTTGGCCAAAGTAATTTGAGAGAAAAGAGACGAGACCCAATTAAGAAAACATGTCACTTGCAAGAAGTACGGAAACTTCCACTCTACTACATATAATGGAGTGTCACAAATTATATTTTTTACTTGTTCAATTCACAATTTATGGGACAGAAATTTTTGGACAGAGTACAAGATTATTAAAGTAAATTGAAGAAATTAACTACCCCATTTTGGCAGCCAGTCAGTTCATTGCAAAAACAAAAATTGCATCTTTATGGCATTCGAAGCAATTCCCAAAGCCCATCTCTACAAATTGGGCTTTGGAAGAATTGGCAAATGCTCACGTTTCATGAAACATAAATAAATAAATAAATGACGAGTCAGCATTGTATAAGTTGCATTGTACGTAGCAAACAACATTTCCAGCTTTCTTTTGTAATTATGAATTGAATGTTTGTGATTTAATTTGGTCAGTGGGGATTTATTTGCTTACCTGTGCTTCTGGGATTTGTCTGGTGGAGAATCTCTTGAGGAAGGAGTCCTCCCGTTTCAACGGAGCTTTCTTCTGCTGGATCGTCTGAATGGCGCCGGATAATTGGACTGTAGTTCTCAACTTCATCCAACGTTGGTTGCTCTTTGACCTAGTATCAAATCAGTCAACTCGTTAATCCCATTCAACTCTTTCAATGGCCACCAACAACAGAAGACGAGAAAGGAGAGGAGAAAGTCAAAGTAAAAGTTTGCTTGGCCTGGGAGGAGACTCATCCATCATTCAACGGACATTTGTTATACGGTCATTTATTATTAAAAAACTTCCCCACATCAACAATTTAGCCACTCCCCCAAACAAGGAAGCCCAAATTTTGAGGAAGTTTAAACTCAATTTATAAGTATATGTTCTCCATCCTCATTCCAAGTACTGCAAACTTTCACTTTTGACAACAGACAATTTAATACAACACAAGGTTTACACTAAAATAAAAGTGTTTTTGTTTCATAGCTTTATGGAATTAGTTGAGACACAATAATTGTTTAAGATACACATACACAATACACATATAGCTATTAAGATACAGATGAACAACGATTGGCATGTTTGTTACTGGATGATACAACGCTTATTGGTAAAATTGTAGCTGGGTAACATACAAATTACATTTACTGTTACACATAGATACACATTTACAAATGTTAGAGGTTACATACAATGACGATTAATAAGAATAAGGTATGGGTACACATAGAACACACATAACATGTAGATATACATTTATAAATAGGAGAAAGTCTGGATTGGGTTTTGGGGGATGAAAATATATAAAGCCAATAAAGTGCATCCTGTCTCTTTCCACCAGATAACTTTGTCCATTTGGTTTCATATATTCCACTTTTCTCCATTATCATTTTATTAAATATGTTAGTCCACAATCCACCACCATGCCACAAAAAATACTTGACAGAGAGTCACAAGACCATAAAACGCCAGCCCACTTATATAATCCTCACTCAAAGATTAAGCTTAAAAAGTGGCAGAAGCAAGCTTAAAAATGTGTGTCAAAGGTGAGGAAATGTGGGAAAGGAGGCTTATGGCTGGCTAAATGCAAAGCATTTTGTAAATAGCAAATCCAATAATTTACGACAGTGGCTAAATCATTAATAAATAAGCTTCCAACAAATAAAGTAATCTGACACATCCCAATACTTACTTACTTGATAGTTGCAACAAATATAAAACAGTTGGTGCTGGCAGTGGCAGTTAACTTTCTCCAAATTTTCCCCAAGCATGAAGGGAGGGGAAATTTACGAGAAGATTCAGTCTGAGCTCACATACCCTTCATACAATATAGCTTAGGATTAGAAAGATGCCCTTGCCTTATAGCATCCCTTATTGTTGGTGGGTGGGATGAATGGGAGGATCAGCAAAATACAAATATTTCACAAACAGATTAGACAACGTGGACACACTCCACATTCTAGTTTTCCCTTTCTTCTTGACCAACTTTCCCCACTAGAACTATATGGCTAAATTGCACAAAGTTTGACGGGACTTTTCTCAATGGACGTATGTAGGTGGTCAAACTCAAGAGTTGGCAACGTTTTTATACAAGATGGAAAATATTATAAAGAATCCAAAAGTTTGGGAAGGAAGGCCATTACTTTTGCTTTATTTTAGTATTGAGAAAGAAGAAGTTGTCTGTGCCAAATGTAAATTGCACTAACACTAACAATCAGATGTTAGCTTTAGGCACGGTCAAATTACATTACCGCATTACATAACCAAGAACTACGTGGGGAAAGTCTACCCTGTCATTTGTAGCAAAACGGTGCAATTTATCCACAGAAAGCACTCGACTCGTTTGCTTAGCCAAATTGCAGATAATTGAACGAATATAATTTATTTAAAATGGATTTCCACTCTGCCAATTAATGAAGCCTGGATTTTTATCGTTTGATTTTTATTTTAAAAAGAAAGGCTTTATAATTAAAGTAATTCTTTGCCTTCTTTTATCCAGGAGAACAAAAGGCCTTAATTAAAATTTTTAGATAGAAGTAAAAAAGTATCATTCAGCGTTTTGCTTAATAATTAACGGCTTTAGTTACTTTCACTTCGGTTGATCATAATGCATCAAAATTATTGGGCACTACATATTTGGAAAAATAATTTTATACAAGAGTCTATAGATATTAATTACGATAATTATAAGAATGTTTAGAGCAGCAGGGAACCCAATTTCCAATGTCTGATAAATATCTTTTCAGCCTACGGATAAATGCTCTTTCGATTAATTTCCATCACAAAAGGAAAATTTGAGTTTGACTATTTACAAGATCAAACAGCGAGATTTTCTGTAGAATTGGATTTCGGAGAAATTATTTATTGGAGCTCAAATAAAAAGTATATGCCTGTCATCAACTAACTACTACCTCCATTATTTGCAGATCAAACGAGAAATGTTTGTGGGCGTATTGCTCCAGAAACATTTTAAATGGAAAATTACAAATCATTTGCTCAACTAGCCATGAAATATAATTACAAATTCACAAACATCTTTTTCCATGAAATATCAATTTTGTTAATTTGGAAATCCAATATATCCACATGTACATATCAAGTATGTATAAATGTTCCAATTCAACAACCCACCACCACATCCATGTACTGAATGCAAATGATGTTTAATTAAGTACGAGACAACATAATTTCTCAAACCCGAGAAAGTTCTGCTGGATATCCATATACAGGTACATAGAAGCATTAATGACATTTACATAAGTAGTTAGAGACTCAATTTGGCGTACACAATAAAGTTAAAATTGACTCATCAAGAATTTCCCACTCCAACATGGAATACTAAATAGAGCATTTCAAAAAAAGAAAGATTTGGTTAGAAAGAACACAGAAAACACATTAGGACTTGGGATTGGGAAATAAGCGTCTCCTGTTGACTTTCTCACGTCACAAAAGACACCACTTTAACCATTGTCTTGGCAAAAATAAAAGAAAGGTAGACATATATACTTACAGAGTTATTAAACTATATAACCCTATCAATTAATTTGTCAACCAGAGAAATGGCAAAATGCAGTATGTGAAGGGGAAAATGAGAATGGAGTCAACTTTCTATAGAATATTTCTTGGGCAGGTTAGTTCTGAAATTTGTGACTGGGGAGATTGTCAAAGTGGAAATCCTTTCCCTTTCTAATAAATAATAGAGATGGATCGAAATAAAAGGCAACAAACAAACGGATTTCTCCCAAACAATGGAGAGCAGAGAGAGAGAGAGAGAAATACACAGTATAAAATAAAACAAAGTTGGATGGACTACCACAATTTCACGAGTTGGTTCAAGAAATTTAGTTTGCTCTCTCTAATAAAATTTTATGCAAATTCCAAATCTGCAGGATTATAATAATAGAAAATTGCTGAAATAAAGCATTTTAGTTTCTCCTCTCTCTATATATATATGGATATAAATATATCTAGATATTCTCGACATTAAAAAATAATGATTTTCCTTCTCACAGCAGTAGTCTTTCTTCCTTTATGTTGGTGAAGAGGAAAGACAAGTGAGTTTGTGGTGTTTCTTGATCTTGTCCTATGTTTTTATGATGGTTGTGGTCTCTTGGTATTTTCTGGTTGTTTGGTTTGTTACACATTTTCTTACTTAGTCCCAAGTACAACTTTTACTCTTGCATGGAATTGGATGGAAGAGAGAGAAGTTAACAGGATTGAAGCTGAAACCATTGAGTCAAGTTGAATTTAGGATCAAAAAGAAGAGCTAAAGCCAAGTGACAATCATTTATCGATTTCACCACCACCACCACTGACGCCAAGCCACGCCATGCCACGACACGACATGCGATAATAACCCATCTTTCAATGACATATGTACTTATTGGCCATCACTGTCTCCAACTGTAACATCTTGTGCAATGGCCATATAAGAATTCTTCCGTCAGCTAATAAGCATCAAAAGAAAGACAAAGTGGATTGGAAACGCTTCCGACACTTTGACAAATATTTAGTGACATTAAAATGTAAAGCAAAGTTGGGTCCTGTTGCAAAATATTTGAAAGTATATATAGAGGCTTGGGACTGGGGACAAAGAAAGTGTGTGACATGGCAGTTGACGTGTTTGGTTGACTTGGCTCTATATTGCCTACACAATGAATAGATTTTGTTTGGCCATTGGTGGAGGTCGAACAATGTGACAATGGCTGTGGAGTGAAAGTGTGGAGGAATTTGACAATACGCGTTAAACTGCCCCCTCGGGTCTACCTCAAATGTATAAATGCACTCTCTGACTTTTGCTCCCTTCCAGCCAAAGCCTGTCAAAGAAGACGAATCCGCTCTGGATTTAAATCCCCCATTCCTCAAGACAGCCGTCCCCAGTAACATAAATTAGCGTCTTAATATTGGATCACCCACTAATTTATCGCCCTTTTAAACAAATGTCTCTTGTTCCTTCCTCTGTATGTAGCTGCCAATAAACTCATGAATTGTTGATTATTCCTGTCCTCCTAAACATTTTCCCTCTGTATAAAATCTGCATTTAGGAAAAAGAGTTTCACGGATTATAAAACTTTTTAAAGAAAAGTTTTAAAGGGAATGAGGAAGCCGATAGAAAATAAATGTTGGGAAGATCCAAGTTGAGCCACGCTGACTCTGAGACATTTGCTTTTATTGCCCTGACTTATTTACACAAATGGCGACGAATGCCATAGAATAGCAATGAAATGAAATGTAATGTAATGGCTTCAATAGTAGAGACCAAGTCAGGATGAAAAAAAAAACTAACCAATATTTTCAATTCAATTTTTCCACGATACAAAAGAATCTGAAATGGTAAACAGTTTATGCTTTCCCTTTGTGTTTCCATCCAACCGAGACTAACTCACTCAGACCACTCAAATGTGATTTGGACCCATCAAAACCATATACATACACCAATTCATAAAGGATCAAATCATACACCAATTTTAGCCCAATAAGCACATTTATAAATCCCAATAACTAATTTACATATGTACATACATAAAATAATTCCCCTAATGGCTTGACAAGTTCCCATATTTATATGTATGGTGGAAATTATGTAGATTGAAAGAGAAATTTGAGCAAATTTAAAAGATTAAAGATTGTGTGGTGTACGTGGAAATTTTGAGTAATATTTCTAACTGTAGAGAATGACAAAGAGCTGGGAGCAATTTCCATTTCCTTCATTTCATTCAAAAGTTTTTGCCCCAAGCCAAGTCACAAGTTGTTGCTTGGACAAGAAACGACGTGCCACTCTTTTGAGACGCCGGACACGGAAATTACTATATACATTGGCAATTTCAACATTTCCACTCACTGAAAGAGCAGCAATTTTTATTTCTTTCCCATAAAAGCAATTGAACTGAGTTGCCAAAAATGTAAAGTTTCTTTTTTGCATATCGATTACTGTTAGCCTAAAAAATATTGTCATCACTCCCTCTTCCAAATACTCTCAATCGATATTGTTTCTCCCAATCCAATTCCAAAACTTCTTGCTCCACATTCTTTAGAAAGTTAAAAAAAATCTTGTTTTAAGTAAATCTCTCTTTACCACCACCACTATGCTTATAGCATTTGGAAAGCCCTTTCTTAATTCGAAATGGATCAGCCCTGACTTGAGAAATTCCTGATGAAACAAGGGACTAAAGGATTAGTTCCGTCACGCTCAATCCACATTCATTCAGACCAAATACACATTTAGCTAATCTGCACTATTTCACTTACTTTTCAGGTTAAAAGCGAGACAGTTATGCACAATTCCTTATTTTTGAGATTTGAAACTATAAATTAGTATATGGATGGTGATGTGCATGGGTTTGGATGACGGGTGACGCTAATTACATTTGCGTTGCTAAATCTGGAGCGTTATTTTACTGCATGGGAATTTTGAGCAGATGCAAATTCGTCTAATCCGCTGCCAGTCATTGGAAGCCTTTCCTTTCTTACTTAATTCATCTTACTCACTCCCCAACAAATCCAATTTAATGAACACGTTTAATTCAAAGATACTAAAGTAGAGCAAAAATATGTAGTGTCAAAAGTGCAGACACATAAAACAGTGTGACCCTGGCTCTGGATCCCTAAACTGCTCAACTGCATTAGTTTACAACCTCCCACAAAAAACTGCAATAAGCTGAGGAGAAATTGATGAGTTTGCTTTCAAATTTTATGATTCAACCAACAACAGCTTGAGAATTTCCCCCACACTCACAACCAACTAAAGCTTACTAGAGTAGCTTATACAGTATACAGTATTAGTACTTAGTTATGTGGGAGTTGAAAGAGAATGGCCAAGAAAAGTTTTCCCCGGTGCTGACCTTGGTTGACTGCATTAGTTAGTTACGAGGAGGATTTACTTTAGCATTTTAGCAAAGAGAGAATTTACGATATGAGTGTTTCGTGCAAAAACGCTGCTTAATGGATGAGTAAAATCATTTGTGATTTGTTGTAAAAGTTGCATGAGTTTTCCCCAACCAAATCTTTTCCATGAGGAAAGAAAGCTATTTTATTGCAACTCTCACTACATATCAACATCATCACATTGCATTGGGGTCGAAATTACAGATTATTTTGGCTCACTTTCCCCCTTTCGTCATGTCATGTATTTTCCATTTACTCATACGTCACGAAGGACGAGCAGAATGACCACTTTCACCACCCAAAACGACGTGGTGTAAAATGCAAGAAATGGATTTGAATGAATTTAAAAATAGAAAGTGATAATGATTTGGCGTAAACACATTTGTTTGTCACGGCTGAACCTTGGGCTTGAAGTTTGACCAAAAGTGCTCCTATTTCATCTCTTCACTTTCAGCCGCTAACTCACTCATGTCACGTCCGCCTCAAATCTCAAATGCGATAACTTTCCACTTTCGTCCTCACTTTTCACTCTCCATTCCTCACTTTTGGTGGCGGTGATGATTTTTGCCAAAAGGGACTCAAAGGGACTTTATTTATTTTATAGACCTGGTGGGAATTGGTCACAAAAAAATAAAGAAAGAAGAGAAAAACCATGGCAAATTTTCTAAGGTCTCCAACTCACCAATCAAGACAAATAGAGTGAATTATTGAAAGCCATAAATAAAGTTAAACAATAGCCCAACTAAAAATCTTTAACAAAAATTTATGAATGTTCTTAAAAGCTATAAAATAAAGAAAAATCTCAAACAAAGTTCCAAAGTAACAAATGGAGCAGGAGAAAAAGAGAAATGTCAAACGTAATGCTTTTCATAAATATTTGCCCCAGTTTATAAATCAACTCAAGTTATATGGAACATTTCAAGATTGTTTAAAAGGAGTTTGACTTTTTACACACGCCAAAAACATGGAAATTCGGTTGAAAAGGAAGAAACCAGTTACAAGTCAATTCTTGTATGTAGCATGTAGGGATGTAATCAAATGATGTCATTTCTCTCTCGACATGTTTGAGAGAGAAAAGAGAAATTCCTCTTTTTCGTTCCCTATATACTTTTTTTCCTTTCCTCTTTGGATTTAGAAAGTTGGAAGTGAAAGTTTTTAGGAAAGTTTCCGAATTCATTGTGATTGTGAGCGTAGGGATTAAAGTGGATAAGTGCATGCTTTGGGTTTGTGAGCTAGTAAGCAATTAGTGCTGCCAATTTGCATACCATTATTTGCTAGGTATGGATATAATAGTTGTGTATATTTTGAGATGGAAATGAGAATTAGGAGAACAAGTTGACGCTAATTCCTATAATGGCCATTAAAGTGGGAAGAGTAAAGGAGAGGTCACGGGGGAGGAATAATAATTTCGGAAAATATCAAAACCATCCACTCCCCATTAGCCCCATAAACGATCATAACACTCTAAGAATCTGCCTCAAGAGAAAAGATTATAGGCAAGAGGAGATCACCAAGATTTTTCACCCTACACAAATTTCCCATCATAATATGCAATTAAAATCCAGTTGGAAGCAGAGATATTGTAACATATATATGTAAAGCATATATGTAACACGCCACAAATATCAATTTCAATTTATACTTACCGACTGTCTCCTCATTCGGCAAACAGTTTAAATGTATTGGCCAACCAATTAGACCTAATCCTCTGTTATTATTAGAAAGGGAGGGGGTGGGATTAGTTGGAGATGAGGAACGTGATATTCAGTGATATTTTACGATTATTGAAAGGATTCTAGTAAATAATTTTGGTCTCAGGTGTCCTTTTCATAAGCTCCAGGTACGGAGGCGTGAATTATGCACGGACACTTGCCAATTTAAATATACATTTTGGCAAACATTTCACTTGAAGTTTGCTAGAAATTTGAATTATTTCCATTATGGCATTAGTGGTGGATCAGACTAAACATAATTTTGCACACTAGACAATTTTAGGCCTTTTGATGCGTCAGCAAACGTTTGCATGCAAAGGCAAAGCTACATCAAGAATAATTTGAGCATTTTATGAAAGCTGGTGCAAAATGTTAAGGAGTAGAAAGCTGTATTTATGCAGCATTTGTTAGAGAAATATACATACTAATTATTCTGTATACATACGTAACCATTCATTCAATACCAGAGACAGAAGACAAGAGGGTAACAATTCGGACGGATACTTATATAATAAGGTCGTCTTTCTAAAGGTTTAATTATATAAGTCGAAAGACAAAAATCACAAAATTCAAAACAGGGGCACACTTTAACTCATGTGACAAAAAGACAAAAGTTTTTGGGGGTCACAAAATACAAATACTTAATAAAACGGCGTTGTTATAAATAGTAACTAACTACAAGAGGGTCAAAAAGGGTTAAAGTTACTCAAGAAGAAGAGTTTTCATAGCACAGCAAAAGTTTGTAATTTTTAATGACCGCTTTCCTAATTCTTAGATTTTGAGGGTTAAGGTGCTTATAAAGTATGATAATGTGTCAAGTAATTTATGCCCTAAAGTACACAATGCACATTTAAATTTCCCAAGAGATGGATAAACCGCAAACGGAAAAATAATGTGAAAGTTAACTACTTTTGCCACCAAGTTGGAGAAACAAAAGTTTTGAGAATAAATAAAGGACTTGACTAACTAACTAACTGACTTGACTGGAGACATTACAATTACGACCTTATTATTATACTTTGTTTGAATTCTGGTGAGAATGAGTAAAACTGCTTTCACTCTCTAGCACAATGGGGTAAATAAATTAGAAAACTATGAAAGGGGTGGAAAAGGACGGAGAGAGAGCCAGAGAGACAAAGGGTTTTGTTCTTTTTAATCAAACTAAACAAAAGTTGGATTTAGAAAGACTAACGAACAACTTCTCAAGATTAGTGGACCAAGGAGAACTGCTCAAGAGCTCCTTTGTCCGCAAGGAATACGGCCACATTAAATACTCCAACTAAATCTTTCACTTCTAATGGCTGGATAAATGATTAATTAAAAATGTGCTAAAATCTCTTTATCCTCCCTTAAAATTCCAGGAAATCTGGAGATGCAAAGAATTTAAGGAAGAAGAGAAATATGACTCTGTTAAATCCAGTTTGTGATGGCTGCAATAAAAGACCCATCTCCTTAGATAAACACTTTCCTTCTTTTTATGTTCGACACTAACAAGAAGATTTAAATAGCTGGCTAAAAAATATAGGAACTCTCACACCTACCACTTTTAAACTGCTGCTGCTCAACAAGATGATAAAGAGATATTTAAGAGGTCATGTCCCTCATTAACTAGCTCATTATTTATGGGCTTTAGGAGTAAGGCGTAGTTGTTGGACATTTGAGCTGCGGGTGGCAGTGGTCTGTTAATTGTTGGAAATGAATGTGCTGCTGCTGTGCTATGGCCACTCTCTTGCTTATATTTCGGTGGACAAATGGAGGAGAAAGTGAAGGGAGTTGATGATGCATTTATTTGTATGGGATGGCAGCATGGAAACTATCACATTACAACAGAACATTATATTGCACTGGGCTGGGCAATGAAATGACAATTTTATTACGGCCAAACAACTTTGTCGCAAAAAGGAGTGGGAGCTAACAATTTGTAAAATTAGTTAGGGACCACTAATATTCTGTCCTCTCTAATAAATTGCCAACATGCAGCTCAGCTCTAAATATAGTTGGGTTTTTATGGGAATCCATGTATTTATAGGAGAAGAAAGTTCTCCGTTTGCCCCAGTTGCCATCCCATGCAGATACAACAACTTTCCCCATTATGTAAAAAGTGGGTGAGTTAAGTTGGGAGGAAGGGGAGCACTTGAGAGACTCAAGTTGATTGTTGAAGAAGGAGGCCACTTGTCCACCACAAAGCCTCCTTATTTACTTTGGTCTACTATTCTAAAGCACAAAAATCATTAGTTTTTTAGGGGAAAAAGTTGAAAAATGTGTGAGTTTTCTGTTTGGAGCTGTTTGTACGACGTAAATGTTACCGACCTCTTGATCCGTCTAAGCCGAGCATACCATGCCATTACTGCTCGAAGATTGGTCCATTGTTGCTCACCCACACTTT